>VDFB02205040.1:0-11466 GCA_007258455.2 Sequoia sempervirens | reverse complement strand
TGTGGGCCATAGGAAAACCCCATCTGGCCCCTTTTTCGCATTCCAACAGACCCTACATTCTTAATGCAGGCTTTGTAGGTGACAAACGCACGGTTTCAGAGAGGAAGGGACAAAGATCAACTTTTTGGAGCATCTTCCACTCAAATTTGTCATAAACTATCCCTTTTTTAGCATCTTTTATAAGGTATAATGGGGAGCAGCAGTCGTTGAAAGCATAAACATAAGAGAAACCTTACAAAAGAAAACAAATTGAAGCATATAGAGAAAAAGATAAAGAGGGTCATAGGAAGAGAAGACAAGGTATGTTAAATATTGGTGAATCTAAGTCCTTTGGTCTCTTTCTAGTGAAGAGGAAATTGAATATGTAGAAGGTGAAATGTTGAATATGATGTTGAAATTGGGAATGAAAAATGTTAAAATTGATACTCAAAATATTCAAGCTGAAAATGTTGGAATTGAAGATGTTGAACATGATATTCAAATTGGGAATGAAAATATTGAAATTGATAATGAAAATGTTCAAGGTCAAAATGTTGGATTCGAAGATATTGAATATGGTGCTAAAATTGGGAATGAAATTATTGAAATTGATATTTTTGGCACGATTGATCATGGACCTACTACTACAATAGCCAGCTTCGATCCTTTCAGAGAGGTATGTGAAAGATTACAGTAATTTAGATTGGTTATTCTAAGAATTTGTTATAGTTTGCATTACCAATTCATCATCATTCAGGTTGTTTAGATTAATATAGATTTGTTAGTCTAACCATCTTTTCTATTATGACAATATAGATTTCTCATTTGACAAATTTTGTGATATTTTTGGCACGATTGATCATGGACCTGCTGCAACAATACCCAGCTTTGATCCTTTAAGAGAGGTATGCAAAAGATTACAGTAATATAGATTAGTTATTCTAAGCATCTTTCCTATTCTATGTATTTTAACTGCTAGCTTGATGGTTTGTACAGGTGCTTGTTAGTCCAAAACGTGAACATACTACTCTTGTGGAAGACTGTGCCCTGAATGCCTCCAATAGGAAAATTTTGTAAAATTTCAATTTTGAAATGTGAAACAATGTAAGAAGGGCATAATTGTGTAGTGAGACAATTTGATAGTAACTTATTGTAATTAATGAGCTACAACCAGAGGTTTTCTTCCTGGTTCTTTCCTACCGGTATGCTCGTTTGAACCAGGTTTTGTAATATCTCCTATTTATATATAATAAATTACATTCATTAAGTTCATATATAACTTTGACATCTACTATGCTCTTGTCCACATGAAGAGTGCACCATACATGTTATAATTTGATAATAGAATATCCCTTGATGCTATCTAAATGTATTAGAAAACACAAATCATTAAAAATTAGGTTATAATATTATCTTAGTCATCTAGTCAAGGTATTAAATTTACCAAGGCTTCCTAAAGTTACAGGGAAAGAAGTTTAAACTGCAAGATATAATGTTATTCAAACCTCTTTAACTCTTGTGATTGCACAATAATAAGGTTTGTAGGTGTGAATGATAATAGCATGTGGCATAAACATATTGAAAAGAGTTGATCTCAACATAAGGAATAAAACTAGATTCTTTATCATACTTAACCTATCACCTTGATGGTAGTTTTTTAGAACATGGTTTTATTATTATTGTTATATTGTAATACTATTTAAGATGACAATTACAATAAAAGATGATGTTGTTATAACCTGTACAACACAATTACAATTAAAGATGACGTTATAACCTGCACAAGCTTGATCCAACCTTTTAGCACTTACAATTACAAGAGGATCATCCCTAGCATAAACGTACCCATACAAACATGTTGGAATAGTCCGTTTGGTCATACAAATTGCATAATGAAAGTTGCACCACTTTGCAACTTTACACTGCTTGCATCTGGCAACTTTTCCCTCCTCTTAAAAGTCATCACCATTGAAAAACACCTCCAAGATAGAAAAAACTGAGAGAGGTTTTTGTAGATGGTCTCAACATGATCACATAGCCTTCAATAGAGATTATGTATGCCCCATGGTATGCCCCATAGTCTCTGAGAAATAGCCCTTCAAATATTGTTGCCTTTTAGCACTTTGGACTCTTAAGGGAAATTGTCGATCCAATGTAGCTCGGAGTGATTCGGCATATTTGGGTGCAAAAGAGGACCATCCCTAGCATAAAAATACCCATACGAACGTGTTGGAACAGTCCGTTTGGTCGTACGAGTTGCGGAATGAAAGTTGCACCACTTTGCAACTTTACACTGCTTGCATCTGGCAACTTTTCCCTCCTCTGAAAAGTCATCACCATTATAAAACACCTCTGAGATAGTAAAAACTGAGAGAGGTTTTTGTAGATGGTCCCAACACGATCACGTAGCCTCTGACGGAGTGTCTGTATGCCCTATGGTCTCTGAGAAATAGCCCTTCAAATATTGCTGCCTTTTAGCACTTTGGAATCTTAAGGGAAATCGTCGGTCCAATGTAGCTCAGAGTGATTCGGCATATTTGGGTGCAAAAGAGGACCATCCCTAGCATAAACGTACCCATACAGACTTGTTGGAATAGTCTGTTTGGTCGTACGAGTTGCGGAATGAAAGTTGCACCACTTTGCAACTTTACACTGCTTGCATCTGGCAACTTTTCCCTTCTCTTAAAAGTCATCACCATTGAAAAACGCCTTTGAGATAGAAAAAACTGAGAGAGGTTTTTGTAGATGGTCTCAACACGATCACGTAGTCTCCAACGGAGTGTCTCAGAGTGCCCCACTACCTCGAAATAGCCCCTTCAAATATTGCTGCCTTTTAGCACTTTGGACTCTTTAAGGAAACGTCGTCCAACGGCCTGTGCGATTCAATTTATTTGGGTGCAAAAGAGGACCATCCCTGCATAAACCGCATCTATTACCTGCTGTGTTGGAAATTTCATTTAATACAATGAGTTGTGGAATGAAAGTTGCACCAATTTGCAACTTTACACCGCTACATCCTGCAAGTTTCTCCTCCTCCCAAAAAGTCACTCTACTGGCACGCCCGGTGATAGAAAAAACAGAGAGGTTTTCGTGATATGGTCCCAACACTCCATCACGTAGCCTTCGATGGAGTATTTGTATGCCCCATGGTCTCTGAGAAATAGCCCTTCAAATATTGCTTCGTTTTAGCACTTTGGACTCTTAAGGGAAATCGCTGGTCCAATGTAGTTCAGAGTGATTTGGCATATTTGGGTGCAAAAGAGGACTATCCCTGGTGTAAACGTATCTGCTACGCATGCTAAATAGTCCATTTGCGTATGAGTTGTGGAATGAAAGTTGCACCACTTTGCAACTTTACACCGCTTGCATCCGGGAACTTTTCCTCATTTGAAAATTCATCACCACGTTACCCGATAGCAAAACCGAGAGAGTTTTCTATAGATGGTCCCAACATGATCAATGAGTCTTTGACTCGAAGTTTCAGATGCCCCACTGGCTTCCGAAATGTTCCTTCAAATATTGTTTTTAGCACTTGACTCTTAAGGGAAATCTCCGTCCAATGTAGCTCGTGAGTGATTTGGCATATTTGGGTGCAAAAGAGACCATCCTTGGTGTAAACGCACTGACATGTACATGTTGGAACAGTCCGCTTGGTTGTGGGCTGTTGCGAATGAAAGTTGCACCACTTTGCAACTTTACACCATTTACCTCAACTTTTCCTCCTTGAAAAGTCATCACCATTGGAAAAATTCCTCCCGATAGCAAAAACCAAGAGATGATGGTCCCAACATGATCACGGCCTCGATGGAGGTCTCAGAGGTACCCCACTGGCCTCCGAGAACAATTCTCTTCAAATATTGTTGCTCTTTGGCAGCCTTTGACTCTAAGGAATTATCTACCCACGTAGCTCGAGTGATCGCATATTTTGGTGCAAAAAGAGGACTTATCCCTAGCGTGAATCGCATTCATACCACATGTTGGAACAGTCCATTTGGTCATACGAGATGCGGAATGAAAGTTGTACCACTTTGCAACTTTACACTGCTTGCATCTGGCAACTTTTCCCTCCTTTGAAAAGTCATCACCATTGAAAAATGCCTCCGAGATAGCAAAAAACGAGAGAGATTTTCATAGATGGTCCCAACACGATCATGTAGCCTTCGACAGAGTGTTTGTATGCCCCACGATCTCTGAGAAATAGCCCTTCAAATATTGTTGCCTTTTAGCACTTTGGACTCTTAAGGGAAATTGTTGGTCCAATGTAGCTTGAAGTGATTCGTGATATTTGGGTGCAAAAGAGGACCATCCCTAGCGTAAACGTACCCATACGGACATGTTGGAATAGTCTGTTTGGTCGTATGAGTTGCGGAATGAAAGTTGCACCACTTTGCAACTTTACACCACTTGCATCTAGCAACTTTTCCCTCATCTGAAAAGTCATCACCTTTGAAAAATGCCTCTGAGATAGCAAAAACTGAGAGAATTTTTTGTAGATGGTCCCAACACGATCACGTAGCCTTTGATGAAGTGTCTGTATGCCCCACGGTCTCCAAGAAATAGCCCTTCAAATATTGTTTCCTTTTAGCACTTTGGACTCTTAAGGGAAATCGTCGGTCCAATGTAGCTCAGAGTGATTTGGCATATTTGGGTGCAAAAGAGGACCATCCCTCACATAAACGTACCCATACAGACGTGTTGGAACAGTCTATTTGGTCGTACGAGTTGCGGAATGAAATTTGCACCACTTTGCAACTTTACACTGCTTGCATCTGGCAACTTTTCCCTCCTCTGAAAAGTCATCACCATTGGAAAACGCCTCCCAGATAGCAAAAATCGAGAGAGATTTTAGTAGATGGTCCCAATATGATCACGTAGCCTTCGACGGAGTGTTTTTATGCCCCATGGTATTTGAGAATAGGCACCTAGACTGACAAGATGGATGATAGTGCCTAGGAGGATCTAAAATGATGTTTTGAGTGGCATGATGGATGAGAATAGGCACCTAGAATGACAAGACTAACTAAAATTGGTGCCTAGCATTTATTTGACTGAGCTAAAAGGAAGGTACATCAAGGATAGGTGCTTGGAGTGGATGTTTATGCAATGTGAAGTAATGGTTTGAGTTTGAAAGATGTGTAATGCAATGTAAATCACCAATATGAATACCCTTTTAATTATTAGTTATGTACTGTGAAGTAATTGCATACTATTTAGGGCTAACTTTGTAAAACTATATTGTAATTGAAATTTTCATCCATCGATCTAGTTACTTATGTAATGAGTATCAAGGTCAGCTTAAGATGTAAATGTAAACGGCCATGAATAAACTACATAATATAACCATTCTTTTTATGCTATTATACATCAAGATATTTAACCATTGCTCACTTGATTAAAATTTCAAAGAGCTTAATTATGCACATGAGGAGGCAATTAAATTTCGATTGTCAACTTCTATATATGAAATTATCCAATAATCAAGTGTATGTCCATATACAAAAATGGCACCAACGCCAACTCAAACAAAATTTTATAATATGTGGCATATGCCATCTCGGTAACTATTCAATATTTACATGCCAAAATATCTATCTCATTCTAAACTACTGGTGGATCATCAAAATGGAGCCTCTTTGAAGCACTCGTTGCCTCTGAAGGTAGCTGCACAAGAAAAAGTCAAACCACAATTGAGATTAGTTATACTATATAATTTAAAATCAAATAATTAACATCAAAAATAAATATACATTAAATTATAATTGAACTCTAAATTGTAATATTGACACCGGAATATCCATCTCTTCAAAGGGTCGATTCTAGAATATGCCCTCTCAAAGAACCCACTAAACCATCTTTTGTAATTTCAATCTATAGGTGAACAAAACATAAAGTGATCCAAGTTAAGCATACAACTGTTAGTACTAGTAAACATATAAATACCTAAACAAAAATAAAATGAACACATATTTCTTTAGGTAAGCTTTTGACACCTCCTCCTTGAGGTGCTTCAACACCTACTCCCTTCAAGTTCCAATACGACAGCCATGCTAGGTCACTTGTCAACAAGGATGTATAGCTCATAATTCCTTGCACATAAAAATGACAAGTACATATGAAACTACCAATCTATGTCAATATATGTATAATCAATATAAGATCTTAAAATTCTTAATTCAATCAAATTTGAGTTCAATTACCTTGCCCTTATCCAACATTACACTGCCATAATCTAGACAAGGCTACACCTCGCTTGCATAAGGTATTTCCTACAAGAGGAAAATAAGATAAACATATAAGTTATTATATAATTTCATTTTAATTACAATTCAAAGGACAATAAAGTATATAATAAATAAATGTAAATGAGTGAGTGCAAAAATATATACTGTGTGCATGTCTAGGCCAAATGAAATGGCCCTCAGGGTGCTATCCGTCACATTTGTCAGCTCCTCCTCGGACATCAACTGTTAAATAGAACATGTAATTAAATATTAGTACATTATACTATCTCTTATTAATATTCATTTAAAAACAAATGCAAGTTATGAATTCACAACTTAAATTTTACCTGTGTCACTATTCCAATGTCCCCCTCTCTAGCAGGAGAGGACTTTGTACAGTGTGCTCCACTCCCCTGCATCTGATCTATAATGTCCACATCATGGAAGTCATAATTGGAAGTGTCTAGGGGATGCTCGGCAGGCTGTACAAGAGGACCCAAGCATATTTGGTGGCACATGGAGCAAGTATGTGGTACACAAATATGTGGACCTGACGAGGATGATGTAGTAGCACTCGAGCCATCACCAACATCACCAAAATGTGGCTGAGCTACTATAGAAGCATGCGAAACCAAAATACCACTCAAAGAGTGAATAGCGTGGATAGTCTGTGTGGCCGCATCCTACATAATATTTGGATGGTATACTAGAGGTGGCGGAGGAAGGCGAGGGAGGGGAACATGTGGGTGGGGTATTACTCTAACTGCCCCTGCTCTATCCTGGGGCATACCTCCACCAATGCCCTGGAAGGGTCTAATGTCAAAGTAATTAACATGATGCCCTAACACAAACTCAACATATAATTTTTTTATAAAGTAAAATGGTATATCCAAATTATTGTTCTGTGGTTTCAAAAAAACCATACACCAACGATCCCAAAAGTTTTCTACAATGTCTCTATGAGTGCACCATTTTATAGAAAGTTTTTTTTTATTAACATTAACTGGAAAACCAGTGCGGGGGTTAACAAATAAAGAGGCTATTTGGGCTTTGGTTATTCCAAGATCTTTCACATCATCATAGGACAATCCACATTCATAATATTCTCTCATGTCTTCTCACCACAAATGAAAGGAATTATGTTGTGAGGAGAGGGTTTCTATATTTTTAATTATTTCTTTCATTGTGTTTGACATCGAAGATAATTGAGGGACTCTCGTATAAACTTTAGAAATGCCCCTTAATTGTTGCAATTTTTTAGAAATTAATTCTTGAATTGATGGTTGTGGAGGTGGTGGAGGTGGATGAGGTGAAGGTGGAGGTGGAGGAGGTGGGGGAGGTGGAGGTGGTGGAGGCGGTGGAATTGGTGCATTTTCATTGTCACTAGCCATAATTCCTAATTAAATATAAAAATAAATCAATCTAATTAAAATTAGACAATATAAATGAAAATATTATAAAAATACCCTAGTTTTTTTAAAAAATTCAACAAAAACCCTAGTTTTTAACAAAAATCTATTAAATTCTCTAGTTTTTAATCCAAATACATAAAAAGCACTATTTTTAAGTGAATCCATTGCAAACATTCAATTTTCATCAAAATCTATGCTAAACTCAAATTTTTCATAAAAAATCTATCAAAACCACCCAACTATTTAGGTCCAACCTTTACTGGGAGAGTTATCAAACCAATTATAGGGAAGCCATAACCATCATGAGCTTTTAATCATGCTTTTGATTGTTCATAATCATCTGATAAAGTTCATGTACATACAATAACTCTTTTGATCATATTCTACTATGTACATGGATCAATGAGTATTCCCTTTCGGTTTCTGCAAACTTGATATAAAGAAGATCATCAGCGTGAAGTTATAGAACTGAATCAATATATGTAAAAAAGAAATGTCAAACAAAATATTGGTTTTTTCCTTTATAATTTTGAATATTAATAATGTTATAAGATGGAAAAATCATTATATCATCTTCTTCATTATCACTATTGAACAAAGTTTGTTGAATGAATTGGCAATGGGCTTGTAAATATTTGTAAGTATTGATTAGGTGAAAACCAATTTATTTCCTTTGTCATTAATAGGTCATCCAACTGGATTTGATTAGAATGAGGTATTACACTTGGTTATAAATATGCTTACATCTTTCCATATCATGTCGAGGTGTACGATGATATTGAAAAAATGTTTTTGCATTAAAGTTTGGTGGTAAAGGTTTAATTGTTTAAATATGAATAATTGGAGGAAGTTGAATCATATTCTTGTTTAACAATTACAACATGATCACATGGAGAGAATCAAACAACTATGAAAATTTCCTATCTCATGGCCTAAATTTATATCTAGAGTTATGTTTACAGTAGTTACTTCTGTCTCAATATTATTAGTAGTTTGACATGAATGTTTATCAAGTAATGAATTTTTTGTTTTTCTTTTTAAATGATTGATAGTTGTTTTGAGGCATGACTTATATGATTGACCAATAGGAGCCTATGAAGGGGTACCTTCATACCAACTAATCGATATTCGATAATCATGAAGGGTTATACAAAAACATGTTAAGGATGGATATTTCATTAGCAATTTCTTATCTTGAATATTAGGTTGTAAGTTACCTATAAACACCCTTTGAATGTCAACATCTTGAAGACTATAGGAGAATTTCAAATAAAGGGATTAGTATCATTTCATAAAGTTTTTAATTTTCTCTTTAGGTCCTTGATTACAATGAACTAAATTTGTTAATGTAACTTGAGGACTGATGTTCACTTGAAAGTGTTGGAGGAAATCACTAATGAGTTGTGTAAAGGAGGTAATTGATTTGTTTGACAATGAACAAAACCAATCCAAGGCCATAGCTTTCAATGATCTAGAAAAGAGTTTCACTATGAGTGAATCTTCAAAAATAAAGTCTCTACACATGGTAGTAAAAACTAACAAATGGTTATTAGGATATTTTTTACCATTGTACTTTCCAAAGCGAGGTATTTGAATGTTTTGTAGTATAGGTGTATTTAAAATAGTGAACATTAATGAACTATGTGTAAGGTATTTTGAATGTTTACTATTGGTTTGATTTTGGTTTAAGTTTGAAATTTGTTGTTGTAATAATGTCATGCTTTAAAAAAGTTGATTTATCACAAAATCATTGGGCCACCTGTTGTGAGAGTTTTTCAAGTATGGTGAACTAGTATGGAGGAATGGTGGGATATTATATTTCATGTTTAGGAGGGGTGATGAATATGGAGGTGTTATAGGTGAAGGGACAAAACTATTATAATTTCCACTAGAATTTCCTAAGCGTGAGTTTAAACCATTGTTATATTCCATCATTGATGCTATGACTGGAGGTGTAAAGTTGGGAATAGAAGGCATTATTGTGGGAGAGGAAACTTATTTTCCAAAAGGATTTTGAGCATTAGTCAAAAATTCCGTGAAACTAGCTACCAAAGGAATATTAGAATCTACTATATTAGCTAGGCTACATAACACTTCTATCTCTTCCTAATCATTTACCAACTTCCCAATGCTATCCAAAAGAGGGATTGCTTCTCCATCCAAAGGTTCAATGCTTAAGAATTGTTGAATTCATTGTAGGTATTTATCATATTATTCTAGATTATCATTGGGGACCTTAGAAATAACATATGCCAAGTCCACATAAATGTTAGGTTACAAAAAAGACATGGGTAATGTAGGACTAGGGAGGGAATATAAGATGGATTGGGTAGACATAATACGTTGAGTGAAAGAGTTATAAGAATCAAGCTCAACATTGGCTATGATTGCAACATAGGAAGCCATAAGTCTACAACTACATCTCACATGGGTATTAGTGAAGTGACACAAGGTCATGAAGCTCATAAATTTTCTACAAGATTCAAAACAATTTAATGCTCATACAATGAAGGGAAAACACAAAATAGTCACAAAAACTAAAATAATTTGCACACACAAAACCCAAAACAACATAAGAATCATAGAGATAGAACTATGATCCAAATCTTTGTCAAAACTGATTGGACAGGGAATTGGCACCCTAGACTGATGAGGTTGATTTTTGTTAAATTTAAAATCTAAAAATGAGATATAGTATCTGAGGATCCTAATTGAAGATGTTTAGGTCTGCCAATAGGAATACTTTTAGAAATGCACAAAATTTTAATTTTATATACATGCAGCCATAATGCCTGATTAAATATAAAAACAAATCAATCTAATTAAAATCAGACAATATAAATGAAAATATTATAAAAATACCCTAGTTTTTTAAAAAAATCCAACAAAAACCCTAGTTTTTAACAAAAATCTATAAAATTCTCTAATTTTTAATCCAAATACATTAAAAACACTATTTTTAAGTGAAAATCCATTGCAAACATTCAATTTTCATCAAAATCCATGCTAAACTCAAATTTTTCATAAAAAGTCTATCAAAAAACCCTATTTTGAAAAAAATCAACTAAAATTAAACAATTCTAATTGAAATTTTGATTAGAGCAAATAAAAAATCAAGAATCTAACCTTTTATAGATGGATTTGAACCAAATCGGATATCTGATTTGTGAAATCAACTTTCCACTATGCGCCCGCCGCGGTTAAGCAAACGTCAAATGAAAATGAGTGCTTGGGCCGAAATAGATATATATATATATATATATATATATATATATATATATATATATATATATATATATATATATATATATATATGTGTGTGTGTCTAAAATCAGATATCCGATTTGGATCCGATATCCGATTTTCAAATCTAGGTTTGGGCTTTGCTTCGATAGTCACCCGAGCCACATAAAGTCAACTTGGCATTTTCGTGTTTTTGAGTCGTAGAAACACATATTTTTTTCTCCATTGCCACTTTTTGGCATACCATGATCCTGCACATGCCCCACTATTGTTTATGTTCTTACAAGAGTTCATATCAGGTACAACAACACAAAGACTCCTTTTGAGATTAGTAAGAATCCTACTCTGAAGTATTTCAAGGTATTTGGAAGTAGATGTTATATTAAAAATGATGATGAAAATATTGGAAAGTTTGATGCTAGATGTGATGAAGGAATCTTTCTTGGATACTCTACTACTGGAAAAGCATACATATGCTTTAATAAAAGATTGAGAAATATTGTTGAAAGTGCTAATGTAAAATTTGATGAAGGCATGTACACAAACCTATTGAGATAAGTGAAGTTGAACTTGATGATCCTCTCTATGGACATGTACCTGAGGAGAATAAG
>VDFB02205039.1:0-25097 GCA_007258455.2 Sequoia sempervirens | reverse complement strand
TAATAGTGCAACAACAGACCCAATACCATAGATCACTAGAAAACTCACAAATTGGAACAACCTTAGAATTGATAAAGCAATAGTAGATAAATAAATGATGCCCCACATAACAGGGAATGATACCATGAAATAATCTAGAAGCTATTTGTATCTCAATGTCGATGCCAAACTGTGACTAAAATTGATCCATAGGAGCAAGTACCACAAATATTCTAGAACATTCACCATAAATTTAATGGCCCTCAAACTTGGATGTGACCCAATGTAGATCAATAACCATAGGCTCTCAATCTAAGATGTGAACTAATGTGAATATAATATGTGTCAAGCTATAAGAAAGATGTGGCCAAAAGAAACTAAGAAACTAGATACAATCCATGCGAGTTGTCATCAAAATCAAGATGGAGATCAAAGTGCAACTACACTCTAATCGAATTATTATGCAAGAAACCGCCCTGATGGAACTTTATATCATTTCATTTATTACAATAACCCATGATTGTAAAAGGAGAGAATGCAAAACATGCATAAACAAGAGAGAAAAAGTAAACCTAGTGCAAGAAAACAAGAATGAGTGCATGGAAAAACACTAGTTCACATTTTCCTCCCTGATAAAAATGGACCCAAGATCTATGTAGAGGATTCAACTAGCTTTTCAATTCCATGAGAATGGTGAAAAAAGGATAAGCGAGTCAAAAGATATGCCCTCTACAGTGAAAAAAAAAACATTTGGGTTCAATGACCTACAAAATAAATTTGGAGAAAAATTAAAAAAATCTACATTCGCCATTGGATTGGTGTCAAAATCACCTTTCAATAGTATCTTGTTTGCAAAAAAATGACACTGTACACAAAAGTTATACTCAATTTTGTAAAAGTTGCTCTAGGAAGGCCAATATGGCCTATAGGAAGCCTAGGGGGCTTAAAAAGAAAGCCCCTAGTCCTTTGCACGACTAGGGGCTAGTGGGTTGTGGGTTGCGGTGGAGCCCTTGGTCATCGATATGACCAGGGTGGATGTTGGGAGGCCATCAGGGCCTAGGCGCATACAGCTCGGTCCCCCATGTGACCAGAGCCTTTGTAGAAAGGGCCCATGAGGACTGGAAGGTCAAACAGTTGGTGGGCAGTGGAGACCAATGGAGGTGGCAGACCGCCAATCACTTGGTGGTCGTCCGGTGGCTGCTGAGCAGCAGGTTCTATTATAACTGGAGGCACAAAAACCAAAGTGATTTTTTGATTTTTTTTTGCATTTTTTTGAAAATATTGCCTCAGAGTGTGTGTTGGGGAGGTCGTACGACCTCCATAGCAATTTTTTTTTCCTTAGAATCAACTTTCTCCAAAATCAATGAAATGAAGGGCATTCTTAGGGTTCTTGGCTGCTGTGAAGGCAATGGTGACCTATGTTTGAGCCCAAAGTGCCTCAAAAACTAAGCTACCCCCAAAGCTTGTAAATCATCACCGAGCTTGAAACACTCATAGATCTCTTCAAAAATGACCAAAATTGATAAAATAAAAGCCAATCCTGACTTTTTACAATGCTTTGAATCCAATGGAGATGTTTGATCTAATCCAAAATGCTGCATAGATGAACTCAAGACATGAAACCCTCGAGGAGCTCTGAACGTGCTTTGCAATAATTTTCTCCAAAATCTGAGAAGGGGTTGCATATCAGGGCTCTGATACCATGTTAGAAAATAAGATCAGACATGCAAACTAGTAAAAACCTTCCACAAAAGAGAAAAAATAGAAAAAACACAAGAGCTTTGCATCAAGATGTGCAAATTGATATTATTTAGGAATTGAGAAATTACAATGAGATCAATCCTTATGAAGGAGATCAAGAAACCCTAAAGGAAACCTAAAAGGAAAAACCCTATTGTGCACACTTAATAATTAATAAATAATTAATTATTAATGTGCCTAAGTTTAGCTTAAGTAACTAAAGTGATAAGTGACTTAATTAATTAACCAATATGATGTAATTAATTAAGTGAAATAACTTATTAGTCTAACACAAACAACTTGTATTCCAATAGTTTTAACTTAATAATCAATAGCTTTTATCAGTTATTTGCATTTATTTTATCTCATCTAGACACATTTCATTCATATTTCCATCATACTTACATTAGTTTGAGTGAACCACCTAGTTTTTTGGCCTATCTCTATCCTTTTAGGTGAAAAACTCTAAGAGTGTAAGAGAAGTACATAGACCCCAAAAATCTATGGTTCACCAATTTAAATCTTGGAACACTTTTCCTTATGATATATTTAAATCAAAGTCAAAACTTACAAATCTATTTATAGGCATCTAAATTTGGCCACTTCCATATGATCAAATTTGTCCACTTTATTCATCAATTCCATTAATATTAATTAAACATTTGATTTAATTAATATTCCATTTTTTTCCTAAGGTTCCTAAAGTATTTAATCAAATAATTAAATATTTTACCTTATCCCTCTTTTTCCTCTCTAAATTTTTTTTTTTTAAGACTCAGAATCTGCAGCACTAATTCCCCTATAAACTGCAAAGGCCTGTAAACTTTTTAACGCGGATCGGGCGACACCGGCTGGCTCTGCCTCCTGCATTCACCTGGGGAGAGACTGAACAGTCAAGGGACGTGACTCAAAAGAACGCAGAACGGAATTATTTAGCCAACTGAGCTAGGGCCCCCACCCTTAAAATTTAATATTAAGGTTTGGTCCTTGGTTGTTGGCACTATAGGCAAGAAGCCCCACCAGTTCACCAAGGAGCCTCCCCTTAATAGGAGGGTAAATAACAAACTCCATTGTTGATGCGATAGAGAGTGACCCCGCGAGGTTTGAACCTTGGTTGTTGGCTCCATGGCAAGAAGCCCCACCATTTCACCAAAGGGTCGCTCTTTTTCCTCTCTAAATTAAATAAACATGTCAATTCTATTTAATTTAGTCATTTGGCCTTTTAAACCAATTTTAAATTCCTCATTTTTCTCTCTCCTTGTCACATCCTCCATAACCCTCTTCTAATCTAAATTAATTTAATTAATTCATGATTAGGATGTGCACATCTTAATCAAGATTAATGTCACATTCTCCTACATTTTCCACTTGCTTCTAATCTCTCATTAATTTTCTTAATCATGTATTTGCACAACCATAATCTAATAATCATGGCACATTTAGTGTACCTTTTTGGTCAACCTCTTACATATGCCATAGTTAGTATTGACCCTCTTTCCCATGTGAATTTTTAATTCACATTTATTTCTCCAACTACTTTCTCTTTTCCCATGGAGATTTTTGAGGAATTCCAAAATTCCTCAAGTGTCATTTTCATCCTCACTTGGGAACAAGAAGTTCCTTTTTGAAGAAATCTTCTCATCCCCCAAGGTACTTGTCCTTCCTCCACATCACTTGTCCTTATTCCACCTCACTTACACATCATCCATCCTAACCCACTTCACCCTCCACATGTCAAGATGTGAGGGCTTGTGAGTCCTCAACTCACCATAGCCCTTCATCTTGGCCTTGGTGGCTTCAACTCAACCATTGAATTCTCTAGAGAATTTAAATTCTTGTATAAATATCCCCCTCTACTAATACATTTTACAACACTTAGCCATTTGCACCATTATCCCAACAAATTTCCCACTCAATTTGCAAGCATCATTTTAGCCACTTAGTCTTAGTCATTTGCATTCATCACATTGTTTAACTTGCATTTATTCATCTCCATAGCCATCCAAGGAGAACACAAGCATTCAAAAATCAAGGGCCAACCAAGGTATTTCAATAGCACAAAGAAGGTATAATCACTTGTTATCTTTTTTATCTTATTTCTTTGTGTTATCAATTCCTTAGGCTAATCTTTGAAGTTTTCTTTGTGTGTTTCCTTATTGCATAATAGTTGTTTTTCATCTTTATAATAGGAAAAATATTTAGGATCACATTTCTGGCATGCCCGATGGGACCCACAAATGGGTTATTGCATTTTATGTTTGTTGTTGTTAAGTTTGTTGTAGGTTTAGATTGTAGAGGGGCGGATATGCCTGCCAATTTACCATAGAAGGGAAAATACACTCTCCAATTTACCGTAGAAGGGTAGATACACCCTCTAGTTTACTACAGAGGAGTGGATACACCCTAGTTTACATTTTATTTTCTAATAGTTTACTGCAAAGGGGCAGATACACCTTAGTTTAGATTCTATTTTATAACAGTTTACTGTAGAGGAGAAAATACACCCTAGTTTACATTTTTGTTCTAAAAATTTACTGTGGAGGGGTGGATTCACCCTACTTTACATTCTATTTTTGACATTTGATAGCAATAGGGTAGATTTTCCCTATTCTAACTCTGTTTTTTGACAAGTGTTCGCAGCAAGGTGGATTTTCCCTATTCTAACTTTGTTTTCTGGCAGGTGTTCATAGCGAGGCAGATTTTCCCTATTCTAACTCTATTTTCTGATAGGTGTTCGCGAAGGGGTGGATTTTCCCTAGTTTTGGACTTTTTTCTTACAATTGACTACAAAAGTACAGATACACCCTCTAGTTTACCACAAAAGTGTAGATACGCCCTCCAGTTTACCACAAAAGTGAAAATATTCCCTCTAGTTTACTGCAAAAGAATAGATATGCCCTCCATTTTACTGCAGAAGTGTAGATACGCCCTCCAGTTTACTCCAGAGGGGCAGATATGCCCTAAAATAGAATATTTTAGGAGGTAAAATGACCGTTTACCTTCATTTTTGCTTTAGTTTTTTTTTTTTTCAAACTCTAACCCCCTAGCATTGTCTATTGCAAGGATTTTTTTTTTTTTGCTAACATTTTATATCATATTCTTGTAATTGATGAATAACGATGGTTAAAAGGACTAATGCTTGTAGGGTCATCTATAAAATCTTTCCTTGTTGTTTTCATTAATCTAGGAACATAGTTAACTAGGGGGAAGTAAAAAATTTTGCTTGTCATGTGTATTTTTGTGTCACCCAAGAGGGTATAAATTTGTTTTTGATTTCCCCTTGCACTTTGTGTGAGCCTCGAGAGTAGCTAGAAATGATTAGTGCTTTCTTTTTAGTGGGACCTACTTGGAGGATTTCATTACCCTAAGGGACAATTCCAACCACATGTATCGATGGGGTATAGAAAGGGGGGAGAGCAAAATTTGTACCTTAATCTAGTCACGTCGTGTCTCATAGAGCATCAAAGCTAGGGTGATACCTAGATAGACGTGAAGAGTTGGTTTGATCCTTTTAGTATCTCGTTGGAATTCCTGACTCACACTTGTGATAGGCTGGTGTTCATGGTTGTGTCTCACATACAGAGAGTATATCGAGGAATACCTAAAATCCTTGTGCATCCTAGATTAAGACCTTTGTTGGCCTTACCCTTACCACTAATCATATGATCGTGCTTGTTTGAAGTGTCAGCCTCATTATTTTCATTTTAAACCTTTTCCATAGTCGTTTCCGTCCAAACTATGTCTCTATTTCCCACAGTGGGGTGAACTTTCCCTACAGTTTACTACAATGGGGCAGACTTGCCCTGACCTACTCTGTAGTGGGGAAAACTTTCCCTATAGTTTATGTAGTGAGGTAGACTTACCCTGATCTACTTCATAGTGGGGTAGACCTGCCCTGAACTACTCCACAGGGGAGCTAATACGCTCTTTAGTTTACTGCAGAGGGGTAGATTTGCCCCCTTGAATAGTCAATTTCACTCTATTTGGCCTCTAAACCTCTGTTTAACCACTCAAAAATTTTGTTTAACCATCCCAAACTTTTGTTTAATTATTCTAAGCCTCCATTTAACCATTCCAAGCTGTTGGATCTTAGTTGTGTTTATGGTTTTTCCTTGATGACAAAATCACTTTCAGTTGTTGACAATCTCATATTCGATCCTTATGCTTTATCATGGTACTTGTTTGATGACAAACTTGATTATATGGCTTTTTTGGTCTTGGCATGATAATTGGTTCAGTTCTGGCTTACATTCAGTGGACAATTTTTTGGCTTTGGTTTTCATTCAGATTTGGTTTTCATTCATATCTGGTTATACTGATCAGTTTGTGCTTTGTACAGATACAGATTATCTTACTTGTATATGTAATTGGATTATGGTATTGGTTTTCAGATTTAGGGCTCTAATCTTGGAACTTCACACATTCAGGTATAATATTTCATGGTTTACTCAGTTAGTATTTGAGTTGGTATATCATTGATGATCATGGCACATATTTGGTTCAGTGCTTCAATACTCTGCTAAGTTTTAGATAGTATGATTAGTGCTTCATTTGACTCAATAGAACTTGTTTATGAGATATGTTTTTACATTACATATGACTTTGTAAAATTCATAATTAATTAAATTCATATGATTTTTTTTTACAATGTATATGAAGACTCTATTACACTAACCGTGATCGGCACATATATAAGTGAAGGTAATGTTATTTTTGGGCTTCATTCTTAAATGACTAACTTGCAATGGTTTTGAGCCTTATTACATTGGAAAATGACTTTGGTTAAAGTCATTGACAACCATCATACATTTCTATACTTGTCATATCTTTTGGAGATCATATGGTCGACATCATTATCTAATAATTTGGTCTATTTTAATAATGTGGTCTGGAGACTTTGTTCTTTGACAACGAATTCAACAATATTTTGAGTTGTTCATTATTGTGTCTAGTGATTTATGCAGACTTTAAACTTCATTGTGCTCTTTTGAAAAATTCATTGAATGCTTTGACATTTGGAAAGTTTGGGCAAAGTATGTTTAATTTTTTTTGATTTGGCTGAGTAATAGAACCCTAGCCACCGCTATGAGAATGGTCTCTTCTCTTCAAATTTTCTCTTAGCCCTCTCTGTCATTATTCTATGGTTCCAAAAATAGCTCATCATGAGAGCTCTACTTGCATATAGCTTTGTCTATGCATGAAAAGATTGTGTTCTTTCAAGGGAAGTCGATGGGAGTTACAAATTTGGGCAACTATTGTGGTTGGCATCGAATCTCTAGTATTTAATTGATTGTTGCATGAACATGTATCATTATTTGGTATTTATATTTTATAAAATGGTAGTTTTTGGTGCATTATTGGTTTTTGGATAACTCTTTGTGGTTGAAGACGTTTTTGCTTAATATGGGCTCGATTACACTTTCTCCTTTATCAAATTTATGCAAATGCTATTTTGATTCACTCATATCAATGATCATTGTGTTCATTTTGAAATGAAATGGTTATATTTCTTGACAGAGTATTTGCATTACCTCAAAACCTTCATTCATGGCTCTTAAATGGAGAATATTCATTTTGCATTGAGGGTTTATGATTTTTAGTTGATGGGAAGTTGTGGTTTTGAAAAATGTGTTAGTTGCAATTTGAAATCACTTCATTTGTTGCAGAAATTATTGTTTCATCATGTGGGTATTTACATTTAAGGGTTTCAGCTTATGGGTATTCTAAAAATAGTTTCAAATGGCTATTTTTGTTTTATTAATGATCTGGGTTTTGTAAAAGCAATTGCAGATTTGAAAAAGATCCTTGATTTATCCTTGAAATGGTTTAATTACAAACTTCTATTCAGGCATTACAAATGATTATTCATTGGCACATATTCTAAAAACAGCAAAGGGTGTTTCAAATTTCTTTGAACAACTCATTCTTTGAAGAATTTTTGATAGACATACTTGTAAACATATATAAATAAGCGTTGTGAACCCTATGAGACTTTTGGTTATTATTTTGACAGATAGATATTTGGTTGTATCAAGAAATGTATTGGAAAAACTTTGTAACACAAAATCTGAAAAATATGATGTAAAATAGTATTGTAATTCTTCTCCATGTAATATTTTAAGGATTCAATATTTGGATTCTTAGGGTGTTAGGTAGAAGAGAAAACTGAGATATATGAGCTTAACTGAAAACAAAGAGATCCTTTAAGATATTATTATTGTTCAAAAATATAATTTGAGGGGTTGGTTCTCCTTGAGATTGATATCTCTAAATGAGGGGTTGGTGCTCCTTGAGTGGGTGCTAAAAAATTATCCTATAAGGAATTATGAATAGTGGATTAAATTGATTAAGCCTGCAAGGCATTCCAAGAGTGGTTTTTATAAACCGGGAGGGTTTTCCACTCAGAAAAATCTTGTATCTTTGTTCTTTTATGGTCTTAATACTTTACTGAGTTGTTATTGCTTTGTTCACTATTTGGGTATTGCATTTCTCAATTCTATTTATGAATGATTACATTCAATTTATGAATGCATTAATCATGTTAATGTTGAGATCAAATCTAAGCTATGGTTTAATTTTATGAAAGTTGTTTAAATGTGGTTAGATACTGATTCACCCCCTCTCTCAGTGTCATTTTCACTCCAATAATTGGTATCAAAGCGTAGGTTCCTCCGATAGGTCTAAACCTCCTAGGATTGATCCTAGTCTTGGAGTCTATTTTTAATGGCACAATCTCAAGAAGGAGCTTATGTAACTAGAGCTCCATTATTTGATGGAACAGAATATGTGTTATGGAAAATTAGAATGGAAGTGTTTATTATTTCTTATGATGTTGATGTTTGGAGCATTGTATTAAATGGGTACAATGTTCCAACCACAATACCCACAAATCCTGCTGAGAAAAAGAGGTATGAAACTAATGCCAAAGCTAAGCATGCCATCTTGTGTGGTTTAACTAAAGATTTGTTTATTAAAGGCATGCATTGCAAGGCTGCTAAAGAAATATGGGATAAACTTGAAACCATATACCAAGGGAATGAAAAATTCAAACTATCAAAAATCATTACTCTCAAACATCAGTTTGAGGAAATGAGAATGAAGGATGATGAAAAGGTGGCTAAATATTTTCTAAGAATTGATGGTGTTGTCAATGCTATGAAAGGATTAGGACAAGAGGTTAAAGAGTTTGATGTGGTTACAAAGGTAATTAGAACTTTACTGACTAAATTTGAGTCTAAGTTTCAAGCTCTTGAAGAAAAGAAACATTTTGATCAGCTCACCCTAGATAGTCTGTAGAGAATTCTTACTGCCTATTAAATGAGAACTAGCAAAAACAACTCAACAGGAAAAGAAACTGCCTTTAACACTAAAAAGAAAGAAAAAGATGAAGTTAGTGAGTCAGATTTGTCTGATTCTAAAGAATCCCATTTTGTTAGAAAACATAAAAAGGGATCAGGAAAATATAAGGGAAAACTTCCCTTCAAATGCTTTAACTGCGGTAAAATAGTTCACTTTGTTGCAAAGTGCCCCTATGATGATCAAATCAGTGACAATGAGAAATATGGAAAATAGCCTAAGAAGAAGGATTTTAAACCTGAATGAAATTTCAATTTCAAAAAGAAGAAGATTTTTTTTAGTAAAGATGAAATTGACATTGAGTCTAAAGATTCATCAGTAGAAGAAGATGAAACCTTGTTGATGGCTGAAATTACTCAACAAGAAGATTCAAATGCCATTGATATTGAAGAAGGTGGTGTAGGAGCACCTAGGCTAACCTCCATATTTAGGACATTTTGGCTTGTATCTAATATTAGCCAAGTCCGATTTATTGTGTATTTGTTTTGGACCTTAGAAGGTCATTGTTGTGGTTAGGTGAATTAGTCATTAGGACTAAGATTCACCAAAGTTTAGTCATCATTGATAGTTTAGCTTTAATTAGCCTTAGTAGCTTAAGATGGGATTAGAGCCTTAAATGTGTTCTAAACACATCAATGTTGTTAGAAAGATTCCATGAGGCAGTTAAGGGAGTTGGATGCTCGAAATATAGGAGATAGAGGTCCTAGGAGTTAGGAAGAGGGCATAATCAGAATTTGCCAAAAGTTGTTACAAAGTTGTCATGACAACATTTGTCATTATGGAAAATGTTGCATGCAACTTGGTTGCCTTGGATCCCCTAAAATATAGGAGTGTGGGATCGACCAACATCCCTAAAAACATGGCAAAAGGCATCTATGATGCAAGAGGCTCGAGTTAAAGTAGTGGAGATTGTAATGAAATTTTGGCTTTTGGTTAGAATAGATAAAGACTTTGCAATTTCGGTGTTTTACAGAATGCTATGAGTGGCAGTGCTATTAAAATGAGTTAGATGTTTTGATTTAACATTGAATTTTTGTTCACAAGGTAGTCTTAGGAATTTTCCATTCTGTAATTAAATTGTTTTAAGTTAAATTAGTGTTTTGAATTCATAGATTAGGGTCTAGAGGGTTTGTTGGTCATGTCCTGACCAGTTTGTCTTTTTATGGCTCCCCCATGAAATCTAGCCACGGGAATTTCTTGAGAATAGATGGATTTGTTAGGGGAGGCATGTGTTTGTACATATTTAATGGTAGGAGTCATGTGGATTCGGGTAGCAGTGTGCAATAACAAACCCTAGGCGAGCTTAGAGTGCCCAATTAGAGGTTTGACTGTCAAGAATTGAAGAGATCACATAGGGGAAAGAGGTACCATATGGAACAAGTACAGTTCCAAGTGGGGTAGAGTCATATCTTAGTATGCTAGAAGGATTGAGGTCCAGTCAATCCATTTGTTTAGTTGATAAACAAGAAATTAGTGAAACCCTAGTAATTAGGTCTTTTAGCCCTATTTGACCTAGATAATAGGAAACCAGTGTACGGAGGGCTCAGAGGACTAAAACTTTGTGAATCCTTTAGAGGAAAAAAAAGGGTATCTGAATGTGAAATTGGTTTTCCAATTTGTTTGGAAAGTTTGAGCAAGAAAGACAAAAAGGTCACTGTCAAGGGCTATAAGTTATTAGGCCTCCTCAAGACCAAATCTTGGAATCGGTAAGAAAGAAGATTGAAGAACATCCAATATGGATCTAGTTGGATGTGTATGGCATGTTTCCAATATCTCTAACACCCCTGCAAGAAATTCAAGGTTTTGAGTGACGTTAGCACTTAGAGTCTTCTAAGTGGAGGAGATAGTCTACCAGTTCCAAAGTGGTGTTAGTCTTTCAAGGTGAAGCACAAGTTGTGAAACTCTTGGAGAGGAGTTGGAATAGGACTTAGTTAATTATCTAAGCCTGACAAGAACCTAGAAGATATCAGGTTCCAGGAAGAAGATAGTGAAAAGGTCTTTTAGCTAATTGTGCAAGCAAGCCTTGGAACTCTCACATCATATTGGTATCAGAACCAGGTTTGATCAGGCTTGTGATTGATGTTGCAACCCATTGAATCAATAGGAGATAATACACCAGAGGAAGAAATAACCATGGTGACTAACACTGAGTTAGCCAAGAAGGTAGAAGAGCAAGAAGAGGATAACCGGATGCTAAGAGTAAGGTTGTCTCGAATGGAGAAGCTCTTGGATGAAGTCCAAGAAAAGGTAGATGAGGTAAAGCATAAAATAAAACTGAAGGAAGAGAAGGAAGCAAAGGAAAAGGAATTGGACTTGGAGGAGGAAGCGCTGACACCTGACCCTGTCCTTGCTGAAGAACCCTTCTTGAAGGAACTGCAGGCCTTAAGTGGCAAAGCTTTGGAAGGAGTGCCACTATTTAGTGGACAAATGGATCCTAATTCAGTCATGGACTGGATTGAAAGTATAGAGAATCACTTTGAATGTGATGGTATAACAAAAGCCCAAAAAGTTAAGGTGGCCAAGCCAAGGTTGAGAGGTTCGGCTCTCACATGGTGGAAATTTGTGCAAACTGAAAGAGAGAAAGAAGGAAAGGGTCCTATAGTTACATGGAGAGGCATGGTAACCAAAATAAAGCAGACCTATCTACCTGATGACTATGAAGTCCAGTTGCATAGGAGGAGACATAAATTTAGACAAAAAGATATGGATGTCC
This sequence comes from Sequoia sempervirens, assembly GCA_007258455.2. Taxonomy (NCBI): domain Eukaryota; kingdom Viridiplantae; phylum Streptophyta; class Pinopsida; order Cupressales; family Cupressaceae; genus Sequoia; species Sequoia sempervirens. Next base: position 13,309 of record VDFB02205039.1, on the reverse strand, counting down.
AAACATACACCGAGGAGTTCCAAAAGTTGTGCCTCATATCAAAGGTGGTTGAAGATGCAAGCATCAAGCTAGCAAGGTATTTAAATGGACTTAAATTGTCTATTCAAGAAGACATGAGCTTAGTGAACTTCAAAACCATTTGCCAATGTTATCAAATGGCCTTAAAGATAGAGGAGAAAGGAAAAAAGAAGCAAGAGCAAACCTCCAAGAGTAGAGGTAAAGGAAAAGACAGTAGAGGACAAAGACGTGGCTATGGTGGAAGGAGTTCAGAATCAAGGCCTCAAGGAGAAGTCAAGTACTCTAATCAACAAGAAGGAAGCTCTAGCAGAGGTGGTAGAGGAAGAGGTTCTAGCTCTAGAGGAAGGAGTGGTGGACAAGGAAGAGGAAGTTACTTTGCCAGTGTGAAGTGTTATCACTGCAATCAAATGGGACACCCTGCTTATAGGTGTCCAGAGAAGGGTAGTACTTCTCTTGGAGGTGACAAGAGAACTAATCTAGTTCATGATGAGACAAATGCAGCAGAGAAACATTCTGAGGTACAATTAAATTCAGAGGAAGGTGAGAACCTCATTATGAGGAGAACTTTGATCAAAGAGTCGGTTAAAGAAGAACCAAGCCAAAGGAGGTCCCTGTTTAGGATAAAGTGTAAAATGATGGGGAAAGTATGTAGAGTCATCATTGACTCAGGATCTACTAACAATATTGAGTCAGAGGAGATAGTCAGCAAACTAAAGTTGACAAGGATACCCCACACCAATCCTTACAAGGTCACATGGCTCAATAAAGGCCAACATGTCTTGGTAAATGAACAAGCATGGGTGGAGTTCTCAATTGGAAGGTACAAAGACAAAGTCTTGTGTGATGTGTTACCTATGGATGCATGTCACTTGCTCCTAGGTAGACCATGGAAATTTGATCACCAAGCTATGCATGATGGAGTGAAGAACTCTTATACTTTCATGAAGGATAAGGTAACATTCAAAATTTAGTCACTGTTAGAAGATGCAGAGGTGTAGACAGCAGGTCCTAAATTGCTCATGGTAGGTGAAAAAGAGTTCTTAGAAGCCTTGGGAGAAGGAGAAGGAGTTGGCTATGCGGTAATGTTAAGGCCAAGAGAGGTAAGTAAGGAGCAAGCAGCTGAGAAGCTAGAGTTACCTAAAGAAATACAGAAAATGTTGCAGACCTATGAAGGCATTGTAAGTAGTGGACAACCAGTAACATTACCCCCTAAAAGAGCCATAAGTCATAGGATAGACTTGATACCAGGGGCTACTCTACCAAATAAGGCATCCTATAAGATGACCCCTCAACAAAATGAGGAAATAGCTAGGAAAATACAAGATCTCCTAAACCAAGGTCTCATTAGAAAGAGCATCATCCCATGTGCAGTACCCACTATCTTAGCACCTAAAAAGGGAGGGGAATGGAGACTTTGTACTGATTCAAGGGCCATAAATAAGATGACCATTAGGTATAGGTTCCTTATCCCTAGGATTGAAGACCTCATGGATTGTCTAGGTGAAGCTAGGTACTATACCAAGATAGACTTAAAGAGTGGTTATCACCAAATTAGAATACATGAGGGAGATGAGTGGAAAACAACTTTCAAAACCAATGAGGGTTTATATGAGTGGCTGATTATGCCATTTGGGTTGTCTAATGCCCCCTCCACATTCATGAGACTCGTGAATGAAATCCTCAAAGACTACATTGGTAAATTTGTAGTGGTGTATCTTGAATATATACTAATTTATAGCAAAACAAGAGAAGAGCACCTCCAATAGATAGAGTTGATTTTCAAGAAGCTGCAGGAGGAGAAATTGATGATCAATTTAGAAAAATGTCAATTCATCAAGACAGAGCTGGTGTACCTTGGATTTGTACTATCACATGGCAACTTGAAAATGGACAGCAACAAAGTGGAAGCCATCCTCAATTGGCCTACTCCAAAGACAACAATAGAGGTAAGAAGCTTTCATGGCCTTGCTCAATACTATAGGAAGTTCATAAGACAATTTAGTGCTATTTGTGCTACTATGTTGGATACCATTAAAGGAGGGATGAAGACTAAGTTTGTATGGAATGAGCAAGCTAACAAAAGTTTTGAGTTGTTGAAAGAAAAGATAGCTACCCAACCTGTTTTGGTGTTACCAAGCTTTGAGAAGCTATTCACTATTGAGTGTGATGCAAGCAATGTGGCTATTGGAGCTATTCTCAGCCAAGAGGGCAGACCGGTGGCTTTTCATTCAGAAAAGTTAAGTGAAGCCAAGAAGAATTATTCTTCTTATGACCTTGAAATGTATGCATTGGTCCAGGCTTTAAGGGAATGGAGGCACTACTTACTTCCCAAGGAATTCATAGTGTATTCAGACAACCAAGCACTTAGTTTCCTGAATTCACAAGAGAAATTGAGTCACAGACACATGAAGTGGGTTGAATACCTACAAGCTTACACTTTCAATATCAAGCACAATAAAGGAGTACTCAACACGGTGACAGATGCCTTGAGTAGAAGAGCCCTCACCATACAAGAAATTCAATTGAAGAGCATGGGAATAGATCATTTCAAGGATCTATATGCAGATGATGAAGATTTTGCAGACATTTATAAGGTATGTGTTGAATACAAGAATCATTTTCATAGTAAATATGTTGAATATACTTTGCAAAGTGATCTCTTGTTTAAAGGGAATTAGTTATGTGTCCCTAGAGGATCCATTAGAGAGAATTTGACACAAGAAAAGCATAATGGTGCACTGAGTGGTCACTTTGGGATCACAAAGACTCAAGAACTTGTTCAAAGGTTCTATTATTGGCCAAGGATGAACCTAGATGTTAGGAGGTATGTGGAGAGTTGTATAGTGTGTCAAAAGGCCAAGGGTACTTCTTCAAATGCTGGCCTATACCAACCACTACCTATTCCTACTAGGCCATGGGAATGCTTGAGTATGGATTTTGTAGTTGGGTTACCCAAGACAAGACAAGGCACGGACATTGTTTATGTAGTTGTGGACAGATTCAGCAAGATGGCTCACTTTGTGCCATGTAAAACAACCAATGATGCCAGTCAAATAGCCTCTCTCTTCTTCAAAGAGATAGTAAGGATACATGGGTTACCTATAAGTATTGTGTCAGACAGAGACACCAAGTTCATGAGCCATTTTTGGAAGACTCTTTGGTAGAGATTGGGAACTAATTTATCTTTTGGATCATACATGTATGCAACCTAAAATGGTCACCTAGACTTTGGGCCCCATTTATTTAATTTGTCAACATCAACTTTCTGAATCAATGATTGTCGCATTTTCAAATCAAATTTCTTAATCAATTCATAACTATTTCAAATGTTTCAATTTTCCCTAAGGTTTGAATGCTTCATTAATTTTATTTAATCAAAAGAAATAAATCCCTTTTAATAAATAAAATAATGTTATTTAATTGAAGTTAATATTACTTAAATAAAATGATGCTATTTAATTAAATCTATTTTTAATTAAATAATTTTATTTTATTTTATTAATATTCATTTCTAAATTGCATAATCTTATTTTATTTTATTAAAAGAGATATTATCATCTTAAATTAAATAAAATAAATGAAATATCCTCTCAAGAATATCCTGTGATGAAAAAAATGGAAACAAATCAGTTAAAAGGGAAATAAACTAAAAAAGAATTCCAATCAAGATTTGTTTCTATTTTTCTATTTATCCCACATTGCTTCTGAATTTTCCTTCAATTCCACTTTTTCCTATAAAATGAGCCCTCTTACTAATATGATGAACTCTTAGGGAGCGGAGCAAGGTAGTGAATCTTTAGCACTTTCACTCATCAGGGGATTATGCTCTTCTCTCATTGAGAGAATCAGAAACCCAAAAGCGTGTGGATTTGGTGAAGTGAAACTAGCTCGGTGATTAAGGTTGTTTAGCGTGTTTGGGTAAAGAGACGGGCTAGAGAAGTATGCTCTTCTCCTTTTGGGAGAATCAGAAAATCAGAAACCCGAATCCGAGCCATGTCCAGTGTCACCTTTAGAGGGCCTGCCGGAAGTTGAACCTCCGGGAATGACCCAAGTGAGTACACACCTATCGCCGGTGATTCCACCTCACTATAATAAAGAACGTCTTGTTGAGTCTAAAGACTCCAAGACCATAGTAACTTCTTTTCCATGACTTGGACGATCATCATGGAAGAGCTCTGTTTATTGCACTGAGCGGCGCCGCTCCAAGCCCTGCTTGCGGGGGTGTGTGATTTTCAAGGTGTTGGTGTGGCTGCGAGGCCCAAGCTCTGTATCAGAGGCACCAAAGGTTATTGTGAACGGAAGCCAAGTAAAAACCTCTTAGTTAGTTGCCTACCCGGTTCACCTCCGAAAGGAGTCATAATCTTTGTGCAAGGAGGGGGAAGAATCTCTCCGTATGTTGATCATACACAGATTCCCATCATAGGCATACACCTGGACGTTTGGAGGCGGTTGCGACACTGGCCCCTGCTACAAGGGTAACCTTTGAACATACACTGTTGAGTCCTTGGAAACACCAAAAACACGGGCGCCCTCTAGGGGGTGACACGGCTGTGTGAGGTGCACGTATGTGCATAAGCAATGGGGCAAAGGTTTTGGCTTCTCACCATTTTCTTTGGTAGGGATAGCTATGTGTTTTTTTTGAGTCTTAAACATTGTCCAAACATCTTCAAACAAGACTCCCCCGATACTATCAAGTTGCTTTGTCCTTGATAGATCTGTTATCGACTACTTTTTGTATCACAACTTGTCTGATTGAAACCTATGTGCTTGATCAAAATATGTTGATATACTTGCTTGATCTTTGAAAACAAACAACAAACTGAAATACTGAGTTCTTCGATTAGGTGACTTGTCCCAGTTTTAGAGACCTGTTCTGTATTTAGGGTTTATGTGTCCTTGACCTTTGAATTAGTGATCCTTGATCTCATAAGCGATTTTGCTTGAGATTGGAAAATTAGGAATTGTTCCTGTCAAATAGATAAATTTTTAGACTCTTTGATAACACACTTGGAGAGTGCTAGTAGTCTCCTTGTCCACCCATTTTCATACAATTCAAACTCAGTACACTTTGTGTAAGTCATCCTCCTGATCCATATGTGCTAGGGTGTTCACCCAAGAATTGAGCACCTCTGTGGCAGTGTTGGTTTGCACCTATTTGCAACAATTCTATTTCACCATCTCTCTCGGACAAGAGAAAACTTTTACTATCCTAGTCTGGTATTGACGTTTCTTAGAATTGTCTGTTTACCTGAACTCTCCCTTTCATGTCAGTCACAACAAGATATCAAGTGAGCCAAGGAAAGTGACCTTAGAATTTTAACCCCACCCCGTACTCCAAAAGAGAAAGGAAAGGAAAGAAATCAAACACCAGGAGTCGAATTGCAAACCTATTTGACTCCAAAAAGATTTAGTGACTTTGAGTACCCTCAAAGACCTTCCCACTGGTATGGATATGGAGTTATCACTGATCGGAGAGGGAAGCCATGGATCAAAATCTTGATGATATCTATGAACAACACAGAAACAACATGATATTTGGAAATTCTTCTCATGATGATCAACCTGGTTCACCCCTCATTAATGCAAGATATTTGGATGCCCATCAACGGGATGAAAGGTATAAGAGACGAGCTCACCAAGAACAATGGTCACAACACGAAGACCAAGACAATGAACCTCGTGATGCTCATGTCAATACAACGTATACCAATGACTTGTTCAAATAGTCTAGACTAAGCTCACCACTTCAACATACCTCAAGGTTCACAAGTGATAGGGCTTAGAAGAATTGAACAATTTTAAAAGAAAGCCTTTCTCGATGAACAAGCTGCAAAGCAAGAAAAGTTTAGACAACTTGAGGAAGAGAGCCAAGCTTTATTGAAGTACAAAGGAAACTCGCTCAAGAGGAGCAGATAGGCAATTAGCCCACCAATTAAACAAACAATACAATGGGTGCTAAATGGACATAATTCTCCTCCCTCCACCCCTTCCAAAACACCAAGAAGTAGAAGGCTGGTCAAGCACTCCTTCTAGATCTCCTAGTCCTAGAGGAAGAAGGGCCTCTCAGTATGCTCACTATAGGAGGCAAACTCCTCCCAGAAATTCAAGACCACACTCCCAACATGTACATCCTGGTTCCCAACATGGAGGTGGTAGCTCACATTATGATTTTGATACTCAAGACTTCATGCAAATACAACAAGAGCCTATCTTCCAACAGTATGTGGAGAGGTATTTGGAACAAAACAAAGATAAGTTCTTGGAAAGTCTAATCAACAAGGGTGCCAGAGTCCCTTATAATTTTGATGTGGACAACAAAATACAAAAGCAAAATCCCTCTCAAGAGGAAGAAATCCACCAGATGAAGCAAATGATGGAGAAAATGATGCAACCTAAGAGCTCATTCTCACTAGACTCAATTTTTCCTAATCCATTCAACAAGAGTGTGAGTATGAAAGATTTTCCAAAGAGGGTGGAATTCCCACAATATGACAAATATGATGGTAGTGGTGATCCACACGACCATGTGCGTCAGTTCTATACTATGAGATTTGAATTCCATCAGGATGACTCCTATTTGATGAGGTTGTTCCCTAGGAGTCTTAAAGGACAAGCAATGGAATGGTTTACCAATATCACTCATCCTATCAAGACTTTTAGAGAACTTGTTCATAGATTCGTTCAAAAATTCGCATATAATCTGTCAAGATCTGTTACTATGTTGGACCTATGCAACTTGAAACAAAATCAGGGGGAACCCTTTGTTACCTTCTTGCAAAGGTGGAGGAGACAATGCTCTCGGTATCCTAGGACGATCCATGAGGATGAAAAGATTGACATAATTGTTAGTAATTTGGTGCCTGAAATGAGACATGAGATCAAAAAGATAGTCTTCACTTCCTTTGATACCATGATTGAAACTGCATGCCGCATTGAGGATGTTCTAAAATAACAAGGCATTTTGACCAGACATAACAATAATACCAACAATGGTCAACACAACAATAAGGATAAATGGAAGAACAACAATTGGAACAAAAACAAACAAGTTGTCAATGATGGAGTTGTGGATTCTTCCCAATCAAGAGATCAAAGTGTTCTTAATTTGACTAAGGTTGTGCAAGCAATGAAGCTTAATGCACCTCCACAACAAGAAAGTAAACCAAGATATCAGGAGAGGCCCAAAAACCAGAAGCGGAAATTTACCAAATTGGGTGACTCATATGAGGATATTCTCAAAACTCTCATTGCTAACAACTTGGCACATCCTCAGGATCTTGCAAAATTTCACATTCCAGATCCTAAGCCACATTGGTGGGATGACAAGGCATTCTATAAATTTCATAATGGGTCCAGCTACATCAAGAAAACCTGAAACATATCGCCCAAGATTTTATAGGAAAGTGGAAAGCTTCAAGTTGATGGACTAAATCACTAATGCTGGATCATAAGGCTTTTATGAACCTTTGCTCCACTAAAACAAGGGGGAAACCTCTAAATCAATAAATGGAAAGTTTTTCCAATCAACCATAATCTATACAATGGCATAAAATCTGATAAAATGCTTGAAGTTGTGGGATAAGAATTCACATGATAAGGAGTAAGGACCCTCAGACATGGTTATGACTCTCCCCCTATTTTTGACAACCAACCTGTTGTGGTGCTGAGAGGTCCTCATTCTAGGTTATCTTCCCAAGCCCTTAATGCTGTTACCAGGAGTCAAGCCCCTATTATTCTCAGAGGGCCTAGTTTAGGTCCATCCAAAAAATCCAAGCAAGTGGCATCCAAGAATGTCACTATAAAGTCCGCCACTGCTCTCAAACCAAACTACAATCTTGTAGATCAGTTATAGAAAACTCCAGCATAGATCTCAATCTTAGAGCTTCTAGAGTTGTCCTCTAGACATAAGCAGATCCTTGAGGATGCTTTGTGCACAACAAATGTCCCCAACAACATTGATATAGACCAATTCCAAGGCATGGTGAATCACATTACTAGCCCACATTACCTTTATTTCTCTGAAGATGATGAAAAATCCCTAAGCCATCCACACAATCTTGCCCTTCACATTGAAGTCATGATTCATAAAACCCGTGTCAGGCACATGTTCATTGATGGGGGTGCTGGGTTAAATATTTGTACTTTGAATTTGTTAAAAACTTTGGGCTATTCAGAGCAATTGATCGACACTAGAAAGAAGATCACCATAAAGGCCTATGATGAGGCAAAACGAAGTTCTAAGGGGTTGGTTGTCCTTCCTGTCAGGATTGGCCCAGTTGAAAAAGATATCTTGTTTCAAATTGTTGATACTGGACCCCTTGCATAACACATTTTACTAGGTAGACCATGGATTCATGATATGCAGGTAGTGTCATCTACCTACCACCAGTGTGTTAAGCTCCCCTACAATAGAACAAAAATTTGCATACCAGGGGATAACACCTTATTAATTAACTCAATCTCAGCTAATGTTCATGTCCCTCTTAACCGAGTAGTAGAGGATTATGAAACTTTAGCAGACTGTCAAAACAAATTTAAGTCAGTAGACCTTGGCATGGGGGGTATCAACTTGACTCTTTTACAAAGATGCTTGTTTCCCCTAGGACATATGGAAAGCCTTCACAAGAGATGAAACCATCATCCTCAGCAATGACACTATTTGACAAGTTTGTTGAATCCTCAGTACCAATACAAGATGAAAAAGAGGAAGTAGCTATTTGAGATTGGATATACAAAGAGGAGAAATACCAGCACAATGAAAATTTCTCCCCCTCTCCTAAGTCCTATGGGAGAGGATATACTTTTGTCAAGAAGATGGGTTATCCAGGATATGGCCCTCTTAGTCACAGGTTAGATGCTAGAGCCGAACCACCCAATCATGATCTTTTTGCATGTAAGTCTAAGAAACCGGTTGGCCTAGGCTTTATGAACAACAATAAATGCACTATCCCCATTTCTGATAGGCGGGATAGTAAAGATGACACAGAATATGTACCAGATTTGACCAATCAACAAGACATAACAGATGATTGGGTACCTTCAACAAATCTCCTTTGGGAAGATTCAAGAGATTTAATAATTGATAGTCCTCCTATCTCATTTGCAATAGATAGTGACTATATGAATGCAAGATTGACTATGGATAGTGTCTCCATCCCAGCTACAATGGATGGTGATAATTCAGATAATTTTTTGATTGAGAAAATTGCTAGAGGAGAGGAGCCTCTTCCAAATCTTGAGGCTTCTACATCACGAGGCTCCAACAATAATTCAGAAATAGACTCTCATGAGTTTGAATGGGATTCACTCTCAGATGCAATAGTTGACTTGGATATGGATGTTGTCCATGCTTATAGTTCTCAACCTGATGTAACTGATGAGTCATGTGTTAGATTAGAAGATTGGAACCCACATGTCACATTAGTAGACGATTCTTCGCTTGCTAGGATAAATTCTAATTTAGACACTTTAGAGGGAAACTTGATAGATTCCAATTCTACAGTCACCAGAGATGACACCACCTATATCCTTAATCTTGAACCGGTCATCAACCTACCCCTTGTTCACCCCAACCTTATTGATTGGTCTCAACGGTACCAAGAGCCTCAACTCTTGACATTTCACAATGACTAAGAGATCACCTGCTATCTAAAATGCCATTGAAACTTAGTCTCTTTCCACCAAGAACCCTGCCAATGTATACAGTAGAACCCCAAACACTCCCTAGCCAAGATAAAAAAGAAAAGAAAAAAAGAATAAGAGTTCTGATGGCGAAAACCACTATGTGGCGGTGTCAGAACCAAAAAAAGTAAAAATAAAAGACGTATCCAAAGGTGAAAACCTCCCAGAGGCACCTATGGATGAGGTACTTGATAGTCTCCCAAGCTATTTCCAGGACAGATCATTAGTACTGGTTGAACCTATAGAAGCTGTTAATTTGGGCATAGAGGAAGTTCCAAAAATTGTACACTTGGCTAAATCTTTATCACCTAAAGAAAAGAAAGCCTATACTGAGTTCCTCCAAAAGAAGGAAATTAACTTTGCATGGAAATAATCATACATGCCAGGGTTGGACACTAATCTCATTATGCATCATTTGTCCATAGCTCCAGATGTGAAACCAGTCAAATAGACACTGAGAAAAATGCACCCTCATATAGCTCTTTTAGTGAAAGATGAATTAGAAAAGCTCCTTGGTGCAAGATTCATTAGAGCTATAGACTATGCTGACTGGATTTCCAACATTGTACCTGTTTCTAAACCTGATAAAACCATTCGAATTTGCACAGACTTTAGAGATCTTAATAGAGCATGCCCAAAGGATGATTTTCCACTTCCTAACATAGACATGATAGTGGACATGACAGCGGGATATGAGATCTATTCTTTGATGGATGGTTTTTCTGTATAATCGATCAAGATAGCTCCTGAGGATCAAGAAATATTCCAGATTCACATGTGCCTTGGGTATCGTTGGAATGTCATGGATTGAAAAATGAGTTACTTACCACTAAAGAGACAGGCGGACAACCATCTTCCAAGGACATGATGTATGTAAGAATATGGAAGATTATGTGGACACCTCGTTAAGTCTAAGATAGAGGAAACACATTTGGTCAGATTTAGAAGTGATTCTAGATCGATGGAACAATTTCAACTAAACCCAAAAAAGTGTGCATTTGTATATCTCGGAAAATTATTGGATTCACTATTTCAAATTTAAAGGAATAGAAGTGGGACCTCAAAAGGTTCAAGCCATTATAAACATGCCTCCCAAAAAATGTTGGGGCCAAATGAGAGCCTCAAGGGGTGCCATCAACTATGAGGTTTATTTCACACTAAGGTGACAGACTACTAAACCTTCAACAAAAAATTCGTATAAAGGTGTTCAATGTGTCCTGGAAATGAGGGATCACAAAAGTAGTTATTGATCAAAATTAAAGAATACTTGAAAATACTCCCATTTTAATGCCCCATTCCAGAAAACTCTCATTTTATATATGCAACGCATCAATCTTCAGTATTTATTAATCAATTAGATGAACAAGGGTATACTATATTATATTAATACACTCTTTGTTTCTATGAGGTTAATTGTTCAGTATTGAAAAAGCTTTCCCTCATAGTGCTTGCTTTTCAAAATTGTGACATCTATATGCTCACAGGACAATTCATACACCTCATAGCAAATTGATCCTCTCTAAATACTTGTTCTAGGTTTCATGGGTAGACTTGCTAAATGGATGATGATTCTTTCTGAATTTAACATAGAGTATATTGAGCGCAAAGCAATCAAAGGCCAAGCTATTGTAGATCAACTGGCTAATTTTCCTATTCAAGATAATATGCCCATTCAAGTCAACTTTCCAAATGAGCATCTTATGTACATGACTGAAAGATCCTGGAAACTATTCTTTGATGGTTCATGCATGCAAAATGGTTCTGGAGCTGGTGTGTTGTTTGTTTCTCCTCATGGGTATACTATTCCTAAATCTTACAAGTTACTCTTTCCATGCACAAACAACATAGCTGAGTATGAGGCTTTGACAAATGGACTAAAAATGGCCATAGAGTGGAATATCATAGAACTACATATCTATGGGGATTCTCAGCTGATCATCAACCAAGTTAATGAACAATACCAAACAAAAGATGACAAGTTGGTACCTTACAAAAAAATGGTTGATTCATTAAGATGGTATTTTACTTTTGTCACCTTTCAACAAATCCCTAGGGCTGAGAACAAAGCAGCTGATGCTATGACCACCCTTTCTTCACTTCTTCAGTTAGAGGAACATGAGTCCAGATATGAATTCCTGGTGGAAGAGCTACGATATCCCATATTTGACTCACCCGAAAGCCATGTCATTTGTACCCTTTTCAATCATGAATCCTCCTGCTATGGTGCTATTTACTCATATCTTTGTGATGGCATCATCCCTAATACATTTAACTGATTTGAAAGAAGAAACCTTATCTGCAACGCCTCTCACCATTCCCTCATCTCTGGTGATTTGTATAGGAGGGGTCTAGATGAAACACTTCTTAAGTGCTTAGAAAAGGAGGAATCCGATCAAGCGCTAGTTGACATCCACGAGGGCATATGTGGAGGACATTCTAATGGTCTTTCCATGGCTAGAAGGTTGCTTAGGGTAGGGTACTATTGGCCTACGATGCAGATATAGATGCAAGAGGCATTTACAGCCGAAAATGTCAGAAACATGGACACCTGATACATGCTCCAGGTAGGGAGCTAATTCCTTCTATATCTCACTGGCCATTTCAGTGATGGGCCTTTGACCTTGTTGGGAAGATTCATCCCAACTCATCAGGTGGGCATAAGTTCATTATCACTGCTACTGACTACTTCACAAAATGGGTAGAGGTTGTTCCACTTTCTATTGCCTCAGGCAAGACAGTGTCTTTATTTATTTTAAACCATATCATCTGTCGATATGGAGTTCCATCTGAGATCATCACTGACAATGGAGGTCAGTTCAAAAACAAGGACCTTAAAGAACTCTTCCAAAGATTCAAGATAAAGCAACATTGGTCCTCCATTTACTTCCCACAAGGAAATGGTCAGGCAGAGGCTTCAAACAAAACCATTCTCAAGATTTTGCATAGAACAGTTCATAAGAATGGTAGAGACTGGCACCTATAGATAAATCCGGCCCTGTGGGCCTATAGAATGAGTATTCGTACTCCAACTGGGGCTACTCCTTTTGCCCTCACATACGGCGCTGAAGCAGTGTTACCTTTAGAGGTTGAGATTCCATCACTTCGGGTCTCTCTCAAAGGTCTAGTTACAGATGAAGACTATCGTGCCATGAGATTGCAAGAATTGGAACTTCTTGATGAGAAGTGTAAAGCATCATTTGACCATATGAGGGTCTATCAAAAGCGGATGTCCAAAGCCTTCAACAAAAAGGTTCGCCCTAGAGAATTCCAAGTAGGAGATCTTGTCCTGCGAGAGAATCCTAAGAACCAACAGAATCGAGAATAGAAGGGAAAAATTGAACCTAATTGGCTTGGACCCTACATCATCATAGCAGCTTTTGGCACAGGTGCCTATCTACTATCTACTGAAGAGGGGGAGCAGCTCCCTGAGCCTATCAATGTTTTGCACCTGAAGAAGTTCTATCCTTGATGCCCATTCTATCTGGGGGCATCCTTTGTATATAATTATGACCCTGAAAAAAGTTCCAAAAAAAAAATTTGATATATGATACTGAAAAAATTACAAAAAAAAAAATTGATATATTGTCAAAAAATCCAAAAAAATTCAAAT
>VDFB02205037.1:0-12162 GCA_007258455.2 Sequoia sempervirens | reverse complement strand
TTGTTGAAGCGCCAACCGTGATGAGATAATTTTGCACCTGAGGGGTTGCCATCTCTTCAGATGTTAAGACCTTTGTACAGGATGACTTTGAAAATACTGCTACATTCTCCACTTTGATCCAGAACACGCAGGACTCCTTAGCTGCTTGGAGAAAGTCTTGTACGAGGCACGAGCATTCAGTCACAGTGTTAGAGTTTCAGTTGGATTGTGTTCCACCTATTTCGGTTCATGAGGTTGAGGCCGTACTTAGCAGGTTTGTTGAGTTGGCAGTCAAAGAGAAGGCCAATGGGAACACACTACTGGACGAGGATCTTCTAGAAGACTGAATATGGAGCATTTATTGCATTTGCTATTTTCGGGAGTGAGTGGGAATCTTTGATTCATTTAATGTACCACTCCCTTATTCTGGCAGTTTTTAGGGTTAGGGCTGAGGTGGCACGATTCTGGCCACTCTATTGATTGTAACCCTAGCCATCCTTTGGGACTGGGCTAGCTATAAAAGGGGGAGTCCCCCTCATTTGTAAGGCATTAGATTAGAAGATTAGATCAGTTAGAATCAGAGTAGACATTGAGAGAGCTTTAGAGCTAGATAGTGTAGCTTTGTAGAGCATTTTGCATCATTTGGAGAAGAAAGAAAGTTTTCCCTTTGAAAACTTTTGAAGAGATTGTTGTGTAACACATTTTATGATAATAGATCTTTTCATTGATGATGAAATTCGTCTTGTCATGAAAATGCTAGCAAGGTTTCTTCTTCCTTTCGTATCCAAGTAGTTTAAATTCATGCAAGTAGCTTACTTTGGTGTGTGGTGTTTTATTGAGATAGCTTCGCTTTATTCCATACCACTAGCGGCTTGTTGATGATAAGTTCGCCTTGCGTGGTCGACTGGAGATTATTTTGTGTTTAACTTCGGTTGTGGTTTACATGCTTATATGCGTTGTTCTGATGGTGTATGTATGTTAAACTATAACTTGAATACCTTTCGCTATCCCCTTTGAAGATTGCACCGATTTTACTGAGGTATTCGACGGAGGCTAGGTGAAATCCGGTTGAAGTCTATTGAAACGAAGCCCCACATACCCTGCATTTAGAATAGAATATAAATTTCTTAGGTCTTTCCCTTTACTTTCCGCATTTCTTATTAGTCTTAGGAAAAGATACACATTGCCAAATCATACACGTAAGAATTCCCCTTCAAAATCATACATTAGCTGCTGACTGCAAGAAATCTGGACAATTGTGTAAGTCCCCTCGTACGAACACAGCAATACACATCAACCAAACTTCTCACACTAAAGGAACCTTGGAGTTGAACATGCGAACTTTCTCGCAATCTTAGCGCATGGAATACTTTGATCAAGAGAGAACGGAGTAGCCCCAAAACTATTTTGTTCTGCTGTTTGGTATGGTCACAAAAACCACATCAACAATACCTCAACGCCAAATCATTCGTATTGCACGAAAATCCCCTTTCATCATTAATCTGCTATCAACTGCCATGAACTTGTGAACAATTGTGTAAGTCCCCTCGTGAAAACAGCATATCACAACGAACCAACTAAGTGTATTCCATTAAATTGAAGGAACCTTGGAGTTGAACGTACGATCTCTCTCGCAATCTTAGCGTACAGAATACTTTGATCAAGAGAGAATGGAGTAGTCGTTGGATACTTTGTTCTGATGATTGGTGCGGTCACAAAAATCACATCAACAATTAGTTGTTGTTGGGTTTGCATGAATTGTTGCATCATTTGCTATTGCACCCTAGCTAGATCATTTGGTATATTTTGAACATTGTCATGGCCCTTCTTTTAGTCCTATCCTGAGGACTCTCACCACCTGAACCCACCATTGTTCCACTACTCTATGCAACTCTAAGTGGTTGTATAGTTGGTAATGCAATTGATAATGTATCCTCTTTTGGATATGATTCTAGAAATTGAAATTGTCTACGTTTTTGTTCTCTTTTAGAGCATCGTTTTGCTCTATCACTAGTGTACATAACCCCCCAGGCTGGTAGGATTTTGGCTCTAATACCACTGCAAGAGTCCACTATTAATCGTACACCAATCTTGGATAAAATGTTTTACAATTTACAGAAGTTTGACAATGCAAGCATTTTGTCAAACTATTTATAGGCTTCCGAATTGAAGATATTTTCAACTCTATTTAAATATTTGAGAAGTTCTCGTAATAACTATCACATGGAATAATTTCCCAAACTTCCAAACTACCACGTTACCTTGAGAGGCCCTTTCCTTGTATGGCGGCGACCTAAATCACTGCTAGCATTCATATTATATGTGCAGCCCATACCAATTAAAGTTGCATTCAAGTTTTAAACCTTTAAATAAAATATTCAGACACCTCCCTTTCTCCAATCGCAGATGTTAAATAAAATAGCCCTTCACACAAATATGAAATGGCACAGCATCATACTAAATGCATGCTTTGAAGCATAAAGGAAATTGAACCCCTAAGACTTTACACTGAGCTGACCAAGGTGACACATAGGATAGGACTAGGATTTTAAACTTTATTTGGAGGCATCAATTCTTCCCAAGAACACACATAAGCAGTACGACACCCTTTTATTTGATCACTGTGACTCCAAACAGCTATTAGTTTAATATCTAAAATCCTTAACGCTTCAAACAAATGTATCAACCTCCTTTGATAACCCAAACTGTACGGCGCCTCTATTGGAAATTGTACGTGGGTTTTCTTTTGACTGCAACAGCTATAAAAATAATAAGTGTTTTCTAATTGGAGCGTCTTTGAATGCCCCTCATTCTCTTAGTAAGATGTACAACTCTCTTAGGAGAAAATACAACCAGATACCCCCAAATATGAAGGAAGTCGGCAATAATGACTGCAACAAATAAAATATAGAATTTACCTTATTTTACTCCTGCAGTAACCTCATATACACAACCCTAAAATTTTCCTTAGAACAAGACTTCGCAAATTTCAACAATCCAATCGTGAAAGACCAATGCAATAAATTTGAATGATCTCTTCAACAACCAACTAGGATAGGTCTTCCACAACTAGCTAGGGTTTCAACTCCTCAAGAAGCTCACCAAAATCCAAATAGATGAAAAGTAAACCAAGCGTAATCTATTAGAAATCTAAAATAGATTGAATAACCCAAGGAACTTTTTAAGAGAAAATCAAAGTTACATAAACTGGAAAAACATAAGAATGCAAACCAGGACTCCGAGAGATTATGCAATGTCGATGTGACAATATTGCATTAAGAGATTCCAAACTGAATCAATACATGAATGAATACAAATACAAGCTAGGTAGTGAGTTTATATAGAACTTAGGAGAGGAGGTAGGTGGCAAATCCAACCAATAGGAATCAACCACAAAAAGTGGAGATGGACTATCAAAAGTGGAGGATGCCACCAAAAGTAGAAAGTGGTTCCACCCTTTAAGGAAGGGGACACCACACACTTACCTCCTAGTAATAAACTCTATTATCCTAAGCAAGCTTAATAAAGTGTAGGAAAACCTAGGACTAAGGGAAAATAAATTAACCCACTAAGAAAATAAAAACCTACACCAACATAATCCTCGAATGAGCTTCCAATTTTTGTTTATACCCTTTCATTGTGTTGGAATTATTGTCATTGATGTCAAAGGTGCTTAGTCAGGATTGTTGGAATGGTTGTCATTGATGTCAAAGTCACAGCAAAAGGATATCATCATTGATGTATGAATAAGATTGTTGCAAATATTGTCATTGATGTCAAAGGAGAGATTATGGAAAACATGAACAAGACTGATCTTAGAAGAAAGAAAAGTATAAATATGAACCATTACTACATACATTCAGAGAAGTTACAACAAATATATTGTAATAGTTTGAAGACAAAGCTGTTTACATAAATCCATTGTAAATTGGAGTCTCCACTATGAAAAGAATCACAAGATATTTTAGAAGCCACAATAGATCAAATGAAGTATTTTAATGTGCGCTGTTAATGTTGGCCAACCACTCTTGTCAAGCCATATATTAATTTAAAAAAATCACCCAAATACATAATTTGCTGGCCGATCACAACCAGATAACTTATATCAACTAATGTCATGAAAATATCATTTCAGAAGGCAGCAAATTAAAGACATATGTAGCCAAAGTTATCGACCAAGAAATGATAATGAATAAGCAGCGATTAAATTTCATAAAAGCAGCAATCCTTCATGAAGATAAATGATAAAAGACAGTGAATAACTAATAAAGAGGTGGCGATTCATATTAGTAGAAATGTTAAGAATTAATTAATAAAGAGCAGCGAATCTACCTTAAAGAAGAGAAGTAATTTAACACAGTTATTAATGAGTATATAGCGATTCATAATAAGCAATAGTTATGTAAATGAAATTCAGCAATTAATTAATGAAGAAAGAGGAAGGGATTAAAGTGGCAAAAATTATAATTAGCAAAGGGCAGTGATGAATATTTGAGAAAGGTCATGACCATTCAAAAGGTCATCTCTTTTTAAAAGGATGTCTCTCTTGAATTTAGATTTGAAGATATAAAGATGAGATATGAAATGTGGATTTAGAAGCAAGTAATTAATGAATAATTTCTGAGAAAAAGAACAGATATAAAGAAAAGAAGAGGCAGAAAAATGAAGAGCAATTCTGATCTATTTTAGAAGAAAGTATGTGTGATAGAATGAAAAATATATGAGCAGATTTATAAAGAAAAATTGATATACATAGTGACCAAGTTTGAAAGAAAATATTGACAAAGTTTGGATCAGATTTATGAAAGAGAGCTGTGCAGGATTTGAATCAAATTTGTGAAAGAAAGATAATGTGTGAATTGACCATAAATGGGGACATTACATTATCATTTGATGACACCTTGATAGACACTAAGACTTGGGAAGAGCACATGAGGCACCTAGAGAAGTATTGGGATTTTTTTTAATCCCAATCCTTGTATGCAAAGGAAACTAAGTGTGAATTTACTATGATTTTTTTTTATTTAGGGCATGTGATCAACTCAAAAGGTGATTCAAGCTATCTTGGATTGGCCACCACCAAAGACTCTCACTCATTTGAGAGGTTTTTTGGGCTTATGCAACTTCTATAGAGGTTTGTGAAGGGATTTTCATAGTTAGCTGCCCTACTCACTGATTTGACCAAAAAGGGGGCATTTACATGGTCTACATCAATGCAACAGACTTTTGAGCAGCTCAATAAAGTCATGAGCTCTTGTCCTATGTTGTCCATTCTAAACTTCACAAAACATTTTGAGCTAGAGTGTGATGCTTCGAGAGAAAGAATTGGTGTTGCGTTGATGCAAAATAAGCATTCAATTGCCTTCGAGAGCAAGAAGTTGAGGGGAGTAGAGAGGAGCTACTCCGTCTATGACAAGGAAATGTTAGGCATCATGCATGCTTTGAATAAACTTAGATAATACTTGGTTGGAGGTAAATTTGTTGTTAAAAATGATCATAATAGTCTAAATTATTTTCTTAGGAAAAAAGATCTTAATGAGAGGCGACAAATATGGGTAAGTTGCATGCTTATGATTTTGGCATAGAGTATGTCAAAGGTAGGAAGAATGTAGTCGCTAATACATTGTCAAGAAGGAAATTTGATCCCTATGAAGAAAATTACAGCAGATTGGAAGGAACAAATTCTTGTGGAATATGCTAAGAATCAATTTGCTACTAGTAATTTGGAGGGAACCTTGTAGGATGATAAGTATGCAATGCTGAATGAACTGATCTTGTATAAGAGAATAGTATTTTTGGTGCCCAAATCTAAGGTAAATTAGAAGATTTTGAGAACTTTTCATGATGCTCCCTTGGCTGGTCACCAAGGATATTTCAAGACATATATACAGATTCAGTAGAGGTTTTTATGGAAAAGGCTTCAAGATGATGTCCATAAGCATATTAGAGAAGGTGAAGTATGTCAAAAAAACAAAATTGAGCATACTTTCTCTATTGGTCTGCTGCAACCTTTGCCTATTCCCAATAAAAAATGGGAAAGTATTTATATGGACTTCATCACCAGGTTGCCTAAGGTACAAGATAAAGATTGCATATATGTTGTTGACAAATTGACCAAACTTGCACACTGTTGTTTCTTCAGATTACAGAGCTTCCTAGGTTGCTGATTTATTCTTCAAAAAAGTATTCAAGTTGCATGGCTTTCCAAAGAACATTGTGAGTGATAGGGACAATAGCTTCCTCACATATTTTTGGAAAGAGTTGTTCAAATTGATTGGGACTGAGATCACTCCAACACTTTTTACCACCCACAAATTGATGGGAAAACTGAAATTGTAAACATGTGGGTGGAAGGTTACTTAAAGAATTATGTTTAAGGACAATAGAAGGCTTGGATAAAATGGCTTCATATTAGAGAATATTGTTTTAATACTGCTCATCATATGTCAATCAAAATGTCATTTTCATGGAAGTGTATGGATACAAAGCTCCTAGCTTCATTGATCTCTTATTTTGCGACAACAAAGTACCGATAGCCAAAGATGTATTGCAGCACAAGTCAAGATGTGTTGAAAACTCTACAAGATAACCTCTAGCATGTACAAAATCAGCAGAAGTTGTCTGCTTATCAGCATAGAGTTGAGTGCACTTTTGAGGTTAACGATATGGTTTATTTGAGATTGCTGCCCTATAGATAGTCTACTCTTAAAAAGAGTGGAGCCAAGAAACTTAATCCATGATTTTATGGTCCATTCAATATCATGAAGAGAGTTGGAGAAGTGTTTTACAAGTTGGAGCTACCAAAAGGAAGCAAGGTGCATAATGTATTTCATGTTTCTCACTTTAAGAAGGCACTTGGTCACAACGTGGTTTCTTCTATTGATTTTCCTCCCTTTGAGGAAGATGTAATGTCCCATACCTAGCCTTGCTCTTGAATTTGCTTGTTTGCCCCAGAATTCAATTGTTGATTAGATTTAGGGTTTTCTTCTTTCAAAAAGGAATGTGTTTTTCAAATGAAATAATCCTAGATTGAAATCTGCATTCACCAATTTAACAACATTTCCACATACACATATATCTGTTAGCAATAATATCTAGATATCCAAAATATATTCATAATCATAAAGCAATAATGAAAACATAAGAGGAGTGCCATAGGTGGATTTGCCCTGAAGCCCTCATGTAAACTCAAGAGGTTGTCCATCACAATCCTTCTTGCCTAGGGGCTTAGTACCTACATACTCCACTCATGGCAACACCTCGGAAGACACTCGTCCTATTAGGGGAGAGGAACCATAGAGTCCAAGTGGCCTAAGGCCTACCACCTTCTCTTGCCCAATCCCGTATCTTGGGCCTAAGGGGCAGAGACCTAGGTGGGACCCCCATCTTTCTATAACCCAATCCCTAGTCAAGGGCCTAAGGGGCTGCAAAGCCCAATCCCTTGTCTAGGGCCTAAGGGGCTGAAAGTGGGGTTTTTAGGCAATCCACTTCACCCATGTTCACCTATCCTAATAGGTTTACAAGCACATAGCAGACAATCTTTACACAATCAAATATATTTGCATTTATCCAAGATTTATTCCATGCCTATAATCAAATATATTTCATTTACCAATGGTTCTTTAAGTTCATCATTTCCTAGAATAATTCTCATTATGATAAGATTAAAGGAGGTCATTATATCAATAATCAAATTAACAATATCCAGTTCTTATATTTAGAATATGCTAAATATTATTGCTAAGTGAATACATCACCTGAGTTGTCGTATCTCTCCATGTTTTTTGATTCCTTACTCGCCTCCTTCAACCTTATGAGGACAATTCTACTTTTATATTAAATTGTCATCATTACTTATAAGGCTTAATAATAAGTATCATTATTGTATAATCATAAATTATGTGTGTATATATATATATATAATCTTTAGAATACCCATCTTGACCTGAAAATGCATATCATATATATATATATATATATATAATTCAATATAATCTGAAATGATAGAGTAACTAGATTATTTAATACACTCTAAAACGTAACATATTACTTACCCTTTCCTTTTATCTTCCCAATTTTCTAATCGATCTGCTTGTATGTTCTTTATTTTACTTATTTTATTTGTCTTGTTTCCTTTTCTTTACTCCCATCGATGATCTTAGATAATTATTAGAGACTGGGTTTTAATGTTTTGCTGATTGTAATATTCTTGTAATATTCTCCTCCTTTCCCCTTGTCTTACCTTATCTTATATCTTCCACTTTGGAGAGGAGATGCCTTTTCAAGGTGGAGTCATGCCTTCTTGTTTAGATCGCTGCCTTCCTTCATGACTTAATCGCTGCCTTATGTTTGCAGCTATTAGCATACTTTATATATTTTAAATGTTTCTTGTTTATTATATTTTGATTTGATTGTAACATATTCAAATATATATATAAATATAAATATATATATATATATATATATATATATATATATATATATATATATATAAAATTAGTATTATAATAATATTAAATTTAGACATTTATTTTTAATGGTTATTTATTTTAATATTGATTTTATATACTCTATTTAATATTTATTATATTATACTGATTATAATAATATTTAAATTTGTATTTATATTTGCCATTTGTTTATTTAGTCACATATTTCAGTACTATTTCTTTTATGATTCCTTTATTATTATTATAGTAATTACTAAACAATATATGTTCGTTTAATGACATGTATATTATAATATCTATTATATTTATAATCATAATTGTAATATTATTTTGGTAATCATGATTATAATGAGATTGCTAATATTTATATTTTGGTATTACAACATTAAATTTAATACTTATAATTATGATAAAATAGTTAATGTCTTTGACATGTATTTTGTTTATCTCGTTTTCTATGCTTCGTATTGCAATGCTACTAATTCGGGGGACATGACAGAAGAAGGGAAGTTCATCTTGATTCTTGAGGTAGTGATTGAATTCAGAAAACACAAAATAAGAAATAGAAATATCAAAGAGTATTTGGTAAATGAAAAAATCCTCCAATTAAGGATGCTACATGGGAAGGAGAGTAGATTCTGTAGCATCCTAGTTTGCAATTGTTTGGGGACAAGCAATTTTGGGGAGGGAGGACTGCAATGTCCCCTCTTGCACATGAGCGATTGTTTAGCCATTAGCTTATTTTCCAAAGTTTTCTTGTAAGCTAATTGGCATTGGAAAAGGGGAAATAATTTAAATAATTAAGTTGTCAAAAATTTACTTTTCAATATTTTAATTGATAGCTTACATTTAATTTTTTTTTTGAAAGTGTTTTGAATGTACAGATGAAATGTCACAAGGCTCAAGATGATGAAAAGTGCTCATATTATTTTATTAAGAAAAATTATTTTTTTCGAAAAAAGTTTTTTTTGGAAAAGCATTGAAAAAGCAACGAGAAGTAAAAAAGACTTTTGAAAAAGTAGAAAAAAATAACAAAACATTTTTTCTTAAAATAACTCTAGAAGGTTATAAAAGGAGGTTGGGTCTTGAGAAGAAGGGTTACTGGTTATTTTTCAATTGCTCTAAGCAAGAATGTAAGTTCTTCATATTTATTGAGGATAAAAACACTCTTGGAATACTAGTTTTGGGGACGATAACTCTCCTAGTTGGATATGGTGATTTCACATTGAGACCACATATGTCTTGCAAGTGAAGTTTGATCTAGCTGGTGCTGAAGATGGAGACTTTTTATGTGTTTTAACAGGAGTTTGTTGCTGTTTTTTCTTGGTAATATTTACTTGAGTTTTCATATGATAAGATAGTAATATTTTGGTGTGATTGAATCAGCTAATTGAACTTTGATGATTTTATAAGTTTCCAATGCATTAGTACCTACTAATACCTATTATACCAACAGCTAATTTGTTTTATTTCAGATCTGCAATTATTAAGAACAATTAGTTTCATGTGTTTGGGGTGCATTTTTAATTGTTGTTCAGTGGTTAGGCTTGCTTGCTTTCACATTGGGTTGTTGTTACTTGTTTCAGCATATGAAGGTGATTCTAGAGTATTTTCAGTATGCATCAGTTCTAATTTTGATAATGTGTCAGTAGTACAAAGTTGTATCAGCAATATATCAGCCTCTTGCTTGAAATTTCAATGTATACTTCAATTGGAATGATAAACACACATTCTGAGTATGATATTCCATGCTCATTTTGGGTCTTTAAGACTACTTTATGTTATTGCAGTAAACTGATTTTGTAATCAGAATGTTCTATCCGACTTGTTCCAGCAGTATATCAGTCGTTTATGCTATTTTTTAGTGCATCCATGCTTGTCTTGTAAACCCCAGATGGTAGTACAACCGCAGGTATATATTTGTATACACTTTATTTTGTAAAGATGGATGAATTACCACTAGTTCATATGCATATCATGCTGATAAGTCTTAGTCGGTTCACTGCTAGACCCAACGTATTTCATCAGCCCGTTTTGGCATTGAGCAAGCTGGTGCAATCAACCATTTTGGTTTGAACCAACTTAGGCATTCTACCAATGGCTTGCATTAATGCACGTTGTACGTTGAGGAAGTGTTGATTGAGGTTAGTTGTGCCACTTGCTTGCTATGGTTGACTTGCTGCCATTTCATTTTGTTTGCATACATTGTAGTTAGTAGTGTGGTTGAAGCATTGTATGCTCTCACCTTGCCCACTCCAGGATTTAGGTGATCAGAAAGTGTGAAGGCATCGTATATACATTTTATATCCAAAAAATTTCACAGAAAAATGAAGGGTAGTTTGTCACAGCCATTCTAGTGATACAAAGTAATCTAACAACTTTCCATTCCAAGTCTTGTCATTTTTGGATTCTACATCTAAATTTTCACCTCTTTAACTATCGTTAGAGGGGCATCAACATATTTAGGTGGGCAGTTGTGGTCAAGATCTTTAGTTATCTGGCTATGTACTTTGAATTAATAAATCTAAGCAAATGTTTAAATAAACGAATGTCTCAACAAAGTATAAGGCATGTAGAGGCCTTTTTAGTTTCAATCATTATTAAATTATAGTATATTTTTGTGCAATATCATCCAAATGATGCACTTGTCACAATTTCATCCTATGTACATCTTTTCATTAGCATTCACAAGGTTCCATATCAATACACAGGCTGGATGCTATATGGACAAAAATTTAGCACCAAAAGTAATGAAGGCATTGATATTCTTCATGCCTTATGCTGATAAGTATTTATCCATACCACAAAGGTGAAATCAGCACAAAGAGTAGATTTAACCTTCTATAAAGTAAAAATTTTGAAGACTAATATAGAATAGGTTAAACAACATTGTAATTTGAAAATCATTGTGAAAGACTTTATAAAAAAGGTATTCTAGGAAAAAAACAAGCATAGCATTGATAAGTAAGGATTCTACTCACAGTTGTCATGCATAATGTGCATTCTTTCAAAATATTGTAAGCTGGAAAAACTTGCCAAATCTCAATGTTTAAGCCATTCTTTGACACTAAATTCCCAATCATGCCAGACTGTTTGTTTGGATTTTGTGTCACTAAATGCCCACTTCCCCACTCAAACATTGAAATAACCTTGTTCCGATTTGGGTCTGCATAGTGTTCAAGCTTTCTCAAACTCACAGTTGGTGCCAAAGGTAATACAAAGCGAACATTTTTTCCTAGTCTGCAATTGCACATATTAAATTAGTATAAGAAATGAGTGGCAAATTAAAACTATGGCATATGATTGTAAGGCTCAAGCATTCTTAGCATGAAATTTTCGATAGAGAAAGTGAAAATTCAAAGAGAAAATTTAAGCTGTAAATGTAGTAATTTTAGTGAGAACTAGAAGAAAAAAAATCATTCTAGAAACTTGCAACTTAAAACATTGTTTTATCAAACAATCCCAAAGAAACAAATATGTTTCATCAATAATCCCTTAAAACAAGCATTGAGAAAACATGACAAAAACATTGTTTAGAGTATTTAAAGCATAATGATCATGGAGATTCTTTATGAGAATTATTTTGGTAAAAGAAGAGGAAATTCAAAACATGTAAAATATTCCCATTGATAAATTGACCTCCAAAATTGTCAATAATGAACTAAATGAATCATGACATTTAGCATCCTAATTCCACCATCTCAAGTTTATCATGTTGTCTACATATGCTTAC
>VDFB02205036.1:66439-91973 GCA_007258455.2 Sequoia sempervirens | reverse complement strand
TTTATTTCACCCTGAATTTTCAACTAAGGTATGAGGCGATTACTCAATCAGAGACTAACAAATCAATACATCATATACTTATGTAAAAATAGTGAAATTTTCAGTTTTATTCACTAGATGTCCAACTTACTGAATAAGCAATATGTATCATGTACAGGTATCATAAAATAAAACATAGAAGGAAACATCAAATTCCATATTCAGATTTCATATTTAATTGCATGTTGCTAGATATACCCAGCTATAGATAAACCAAATCTGAAATCAAGATGATTACAATTAAAGAACAAATAGAAGGGACAAATCTTTTAAAAACAAAGGAATTAAAAATTTTCATAATACATAATAACAAACTAGAAACGTGTTTCCATTAAACATTTGCTAATTCTTACAGCCATTACTAAAAAGATCAGATTTGAAATTGAGCATTTACAGATTTTCTTTTTATTTCTTTCTTCTTTAAATTTCAAATACTCTTCTAATTTGTTTCTTTATTGTTTGTGTAGGTTCAACAAAAACAATTTCTTTATAGAACAACAAAATTCAACATCAAATTCTCAAAATTCAGCACAAGAATTAAAACTAAAGAAGAAAACCTGTTTAAAGCTTGATGGTTGGCTGGAGATAATTTCTGAAACTTCTATCAATTCCGCTTTAAATTCACCAAATCTTGACGAAGAAATTCAAATCAATCCCAAAAACAATTGCCGTGCAAAAATATTCTCAAAACTGCTGCCATGAAATTTCCTCCAGAATATTGCCATGAATCAAAAATTGCAACCCCTAAAGCTTTTAATGCATTTCTATTAACTCTCAATTATAAAACTTAACTGATAGACCAGTACGCATTCAAAATTAATCAATCAGTTCAACTTACCCTTTTAATATCAAATCAGATTTTCAACTTCAAATCAAAGATTCATAACATGTTGAAAATATCTTCTTTTTAAATATCTATTTTCCATATAAATCTCATTTGCACAAGTAAATCAACAATTTATATTTAATTAAATACTTTTGCAAAAATTAACTTTCACTTTTAAAATAAATAACTTATTTAATTTAAATTAATAAATTAAATGATAATTCTAAATTTAAACATTTAAACTAATATTAAAAACAATTACTCATTTAACTACAATAATGAATTCCCAAAAAAACCATACAGACAAGTACGACACAACAGAAACAAACTAGACAATAAGGAAGGGTAACAAGTAGGTACTCGTTCAATAAAGAACGATGGTTCAATAAGGACCTATCATTACCTCTTGATCAACATAATTTCATTGGAGCAGGGTATGCTCAGACCTGACAAGCAGGTGGAGCCGATACCCAGTACCTGTATCTACATGAAACATGACTGTTAAACATATAAACTTATATCAGAAAACACACCGTGAAGAAGAATCACAGTGTAGCAGGGTGCTCACAAATGAGTAGTGCTACACTATCTTCTTCACTGATACCGACGAGCAACATATATCCCAAACAACCATTTCAACATGATAACCACATAAAAACTCATAAGCAAATAAACCAAATCACATATGTGTCTATCTTAATAACATCACACAAACACAACCAGATGATCAAGATGTCAAAAGTATCATCCACAAAGAATAAAACAACATAATATCAAAGTCATTTATGAAAATGAACAACATAGTATCATAATCAACTAAAGCATCTATCTATCAAGCTTAATCAAACTAAAAGCATAGTGTCACAACTGAACACTACACTAAAATCCAAGTTGGTATGATTTCAAAATTGAATGTTTACCCTTATATATGGAAATTGAAATAAACAATGGAAAAAAACAGTAATTAAATCAAATGGATTGCTTTTCAAATACATATTCATCAAAATGTAAGCATTATCCTCAAGTCAATAGATGGTCTTAATAAAGATAGCTCTTGACATGTTTTACATATATTATATATTAATATAGGTATGCTTCTGCTGTCATGAGACCTGTGAATGCTTCCTTGGCATCCTCTCTTGCTGTTGCTCTTAATCTGGCTCTATCTATCATGAAATAAATAATAATAAAATATAGATTTAGGATTATCTGTAATGCCAATCCTATGATAAATATTTACTAGATGTGGTGTAGAGTGAAAAAGGTTTTTAGTTTTGGAGTTCTGTGGAATAAGAGTATAAGTTATTTTAGTTGAAAAATAAATGATGTTATATTCAAAATCAAAATGAGTTCAACCAAAATTTTCATTTTACTCAAATGTGTACCCAAATCATATTAGACCTTTATATCAGTCCTTGATTTTTCTTGCAGAGTGAGAAAACCTGATTAGACTTTAATAATTTTGATTTAATAGTGATATAGTTTATTTCATTTTATAAAATTTAAATAGTTTTTAAAGAGGTGTTTTAATAATGTTTTTTTTCTGTTTTTTAATAGAATATTATTAGTATTTGTATTTAAAGATGGTGTAGTGGTTATGTCTATTGTAATTTATATTTATATTTATCTATAAATTTTATAGTAACTTATTGGGTTAATAGAAAATCATAACTTTTTAAAAGAGGTTTTAAATTGCAGTCATAAATATTTTATAAAAAATTGACATCTAAACTAGTTGTTAATCAGTTTTTTAAAAGGTTTATTAACTTGCTAATCCAAGATAAAGTCTCAAAATATATATATGAAAAAATATTGGAGAGGGGCACTACAAAGATCATTTATAAGTCTTGATACAATATTAGTTAGTGATTCTTGACGTGACTCATCATGGTAAGTAAGACATCATGACCATTGAAATTTTTATCATAATTTTTTGTTGATTAGTATACCTCTCAATCCTTTACGCTTTAATGATGTTTATATTTGGATTAAGGACAATCAACATCATCAAGATGGTTATGCAGCAACAAACAATATAGAATTAGAGCAAACAAGGAAGTGCAAGCTATATATTTGTGTGTGTTATGAATTCATTTAATTTACAATTCTTTCAATACATATTATGTAGAAATGTAAAATTAATAGCATTGAAATTGAATATTTGTATTGTTTTTTTTTAATTGGGTAAAAATCTTGTAAAGATTACAGAGATCAAAGGTTACAAAGATCAAATACAAAGTTGTGTCAAATCAGCAGCAAGGGACCTAGAATCTAAGGTCTGTAGCAACAACAAATGAACAGCTACAGAGCCTTAACCCACCAGCTACAAATCAGCAACCTGTAGCAACAAATTGTTGATAAAAAACATAGTTTGAAATTTACTATACAATTTAGAGATTTTATATGTAAAGAATCTAGTATTGAAATAGATGGGATTAAATTTACAAAAAGCTTGTATTAAATCTGCTTGTAATATTTTGAAAAAATATTTTATAATACCTTTAATTTTAGTAGAATTTACTAACATTAACATTCAATTCTTGTAGTTGTTCTTGACCTTTGGTAGACAAGTCTAGCATGCACTACTTCTTTGTAATTCATTTTATTGGGGTAGGATGTTATTCAATAAAACTCTTAAATTTGTAGTTCATTTTAGTAGAAAGCTATATATTGTGAATAATGAGAAGCTATTTTATTCCAAGTAATGTAAATCAAGTAAAGAAAATATAATTTGGATGAGGAGGACAATTCTCTTTTCTTAGTGATTTGTGATTGGTAAGTATCCACCTAGAAACCTATTTTTGGCCACATATTATGAAGAGGGGAATGAAAAAAATAATTTGAAACATCATTTGGAAGAGATTGGATTGATGTTTCCATGTACCTCAATTTTTGAAAAGGAGATCAATTATAATTGAGCCTCCTCTTTTCAAGTTTGTTACTTGTATTTGGATTATTTTACATTCTAGAGTAGCAATCAAAGTAGAATTTTGGTTCAATATGAAGTCCATTTATTGATTCGGTTTGTATCTAATTGTAAATGTTGGTCATTGTCTCATATTTTATCAATACCTATTATCACCTTAGATAGTGTTATACCTTGGGATTTATGTATAGTAATTTCCCATGTCATGGACAATGATATTTTCCTATAAAATTACCTAGTGATATAGATAGTATGGTCATTTTGGTTCCATGGTGGCCCATTGTAGTTATCAATCCTTAGTATGACACATAATGATATATCTAATAGTTTAGAGCCATGGATGGAAACAATATCTATGATCTCTCTAAGATATCTATTTACAAACCTTGCTTGAGTCCATAAGTTTGTTGTTAACATGATTTATAGGTGTTTGCATAGTAGGAGTTCTTGTGGTAGTTGATCATTATTAGCATCAATGTTTTATTTTCTTTTTTTCTTATTGCAATTGGAAGATTTATTGGTTTTAACATTTTTCTATTGTGTAATCTCACTAGATTATTTGTGGCAAAAATATGCTTTGAGTAGTTAAATTCTTCTTTCTCACAAGTGTTTGTCATACTTTTCAGTGCCAAATATATTATAAATTGGCATCCAAAGAGTGTCTTGGGTCCATGGTTAGGTGCAAAGGAAAACATGAAAATCAAATCTATTTTCATCAAAAGTGGTGTCACTTCACCCTCAAAGTGGTGGACATTGTGAGCAAGGAAATAAGAGGCATTAAACTAGAACCTTCAAAAGGGAAAGAGAAGAACAAAACCCATGAAGTGATATTTGAAGATGATGTTTTTCTTAGATGAAGGGGGTGTAAAAGGTAGTTATACTAAACCTTGGTATTATACTAGTTAAAAAAGAAGGTTGAATATAAAACTCAAGTTTAACTCTTATCATACAAAAACTTTACTTATCTCATGAATGTAATAGGGAAGTAGGAAATGGACTAAATACTATCCAACTATATAGACTCAAAATTATATGCAATGTACACATCATGGTGTAATTATTTAACTATCTATTCATAAATAAAGTCAATTCCTTCTCCTTGGTACTAAGGGATGAGGAAATGGTTGACTTAAAATTAAATCAACAAAAGTGTAGACACCCAAAATTGACCACTTGCATTTGGTCAATTTCATTCGGTATTTCATCTAATTCCCCTTCATCTACATTAATTAAATAATATTTTAATTAGTTAACTAATGTTACCAATCCATTCTAAATTCTTCTAAGGCCCTAAAGTAAGTAATTAATTTAATTATTTAACTTACCCTTTCATCCTCCAAATTAAATAAATATGGCTATTTATTTAATTAACCACCACATCTCCTCACATGTATTAAATAAGAAATTATTTAATCATCTTTTCTCACTTTATGTCACATCCTTCATATTCTCCTACTTGTCTTCTAATTAGCTACCCTTAATCCTAATCTTCACCTAACCCTCCCCATAATCACTTACACATTCCTAATCCTAAGATTAGAAAAGGGTTGATCCCCTTTCCTTTTACTACCCATTCACCATCTCCTCTTAAGCCTTAAAGGCTTTACCCTTTTGGGAAAGCAAATCCACATGGGTCCTTGTCCCAAATTATAATAAAGGAATTTAAAATTCCTTTATTCTTGCCAACCTCATGA
Source organism: Sequoia sempervirens (assembly GCA_007258455.2). Taxonomy (NCBI): domain Eukaryota; kingdom Viridiplantae; phylum Streptophyta; class Pinopsida; order Cupressales; family Cupressaceae; genus Sequoia; species Sequoia sempervirens. The sequence goes on along the minus strand of VDFB02205036.1, from coordinate 86,488 downwards.
TTTGGGAATGTTGGACAAGGAAGACCTTTATGACAAAAGATCTTCCCCATCTCCCAAGGTACCTCCCAAGTACCACTCTCCTTCTCAAGCCATCACATTGTGCCACTTGGCACAATCTCATGGCTTGCGAGGTCACATGCACTCCTAGTCATTGATCCTCTCCCACTCAATCTCAACCATCCATCCATCACTCCTCTCTTCATATGCAAAAGACTTAGCCATTTTGAAGGATCTTACATCTTTGGAACAATTTAGTAGTGTTATGCTACCAAAATTCCATTGAGCACACATTTGAATCAATCTACCAAAGGCAATCTATGCATTGAGAGATACACTATACTTGGTTTTTGTCAAATCTATGAAGGTATGATTTACTTCTTTCCCTAATATGATTATTTCTTGGTTTCTTGTGTTTTTTGGGTTTTTTATTGCAATTTCCCTTCATTTTGAACACATTTTCCCTTGCACACAAAAATAACCCTTCATCTCAACCATCAAATGTAATAGTCATGTGGTATAATTATGTGATATTTTGATCTATGCTATATTATCACTGAAATTCTTCTTTTTCCCTTACACAAAAAAATATCTCTAAAATAAAATATATCATCACCATTAATCTAATAGTAGATGTTCAAGGAGTATCACACAAATTATAATGACACCATATGTATCTTAATGTTTCCCAACTTGAAGTGTTTAACCAACTAATAAACATATCATTATTACATTCCAAGTTGAGGTTGATAGCTAGATGGGCTATGAGCTTGATTGCACTTCCTCCTCCCATGCTTTCCATCTTGGCATTGTATTTCAACTCTTTCATTGTCTCCCTTGCCTTTCTTCCTTCCCCTCCATCCATCAATTCCATCATCGCTTGCTCCACTTCTTCTCTATTCACAAATCTATAGCTTTCCATCTTCAAATCTACAAATACATTAAGCTACTTCAACAATATGACCTTGCTCATCCCTTCATTTTCAAAAAGAAAATTCCTACATCATAAGGCTAAAATTTCTTGAATTTGACCATTATACCATTGAACTTGCATATCAAATCATCTAACTTAGAGTATATTTGTTTATATTTAAAGACATGTCCTATAACCCTAGTACTATATGAAATAAAAATTTAAAAATATTATAAATTATTAACTTAGCCATTGCATATCATTCACTGAAAATAGAAAGGAAACAAAACATGGTAGATCCTAGATGTGCATGATTATCTAAGAATTAATATTGCATAAATTTTCATGTAGGCATGTTGCATCATATTTGTCTTAACATCTTTTGAACAATAATCAATGGGGGACAAATGAATAAGGTGTAAGATGGAAGTTAGTATATTTTAATACCCTAGCATAACAAGCTCTCCAAGGAATTTCTAAACAACACATTTCTAAGATCAAATATTTAATAAAGGCAAATCAAGAATGGAAGGTTTCATAAGTTTATGACAAAATCATGGATTTTGAAGCCCATCCTCCGTAACTATGTAATTTCATACTAGAATTTAGAGCATCAAGTTTTAGTTGTCCACAACTATCTATACATTTTCCAATTTTTTATTTTTCAAAGATGAAGATGCAGATGCCCTTAACCTAAACTTCTTTGTTAACTACATTTTACATTTCACATTAAAATTAACTAAATTTATTAAATTAAATTAAATTAATTAAATTAAATTAAATTTATTAATGAAATATCATATTGTAGAACATAGCTAATCATGTATATAAAGGAAAATGTAAGGCTACAATTATTAGCCAAGATATATAATTTATATGTTGTTTACTTAAAAACATAAGCAATGATGATTTTTCTTACTTTTTTCCAAAGCTTCAAATAAATTATGAAGACATTAGAAAAAAACATTTTTATTCTCAAATACAATGATGCATTCACAAATGATAATACACATAAATAATAAAATTTATTATAATTAATCCATAGCAACAATAGGTGGTTATTTGATAGATATAATCACACTAATAAACATAAAAAGAAGAAGAAATAAATGAATGTAATTAATAAACAAATAAATTGAGAAACCATTCACATCTATATAGTAGCTTAGCTATATTTATATTCAAGGCCCACCATAAAGCCAACTCTTTCAAAGCTATTATTGAAGGATATTTTCTACCTCAAGGACATGTCTATGAGAGAAGTTGTAATTGTTTAGAGAAGGGTTTATTTTCTCTTAAACACTACTCAGGGTTGTAATATTATTTCAAATGCTATTATTATTTAGGAACATATATGTTGATTTTTCATTCATAAACAACTCTTTGTGTTAGTGTATGACAAGTTTTATGTTAGCGTATGGTTAGTTTTATTTAAATCATTAAGACATAAAAAAGAAATTGTGAATTCTCTTGAACATTTTAAAAAAAAATCTTTAAAACAAAATTATATTTTCAATTGAGATCTTGTTAGAGTTATCATGTGTTAGAGAATAATTAATTAATCTTTAATCAATTATTATTCTAATTCTCATGCACTTAAGCTAAACTTAGGATTACTTTATTAGTCAACTCAATGCTTTATTTATGTTAACTATAGAGCTAATATTAGATCAATTCATCTCATCACATAGGATGTTGACACTTGTCATAATCTAATACCTTTAACATTAGGGTTGCTCTCATAAAGCATGCATTCTCTCTTGTATTATTCATTCTGTAAGTATTTTCTTTTTGAGGAATATAAAATCTTTGTTTTGCAGAGCTCTTGAGTAGAAGGTGTTTGTTTCATTATTTGATCTCGTGTCTCGTGTTATTCACAAATCTAACATGGCATCAAATGGATGCACACAAATAATGGGGAGGAGTACGTTAATCAGACTTTCAAGGGCTTTTGCACTAAGCATGGTTTGCAACATCAACTTACAGTTCCATACACCACTCAGTAGAATGGTGTTGTTGAGCGAAAGAACATAATTTTATGGGAGATGGCCAACTATATGATTCAGTCATGAGATATGCATTCTTCATTTTGGGTTGAGGTAGTTAATTGTTCCAATTATATTCAGAATCGTATGCCTCACAAGGCATTGTGACATATGACTCCCGAGGAGGCTTGGTCCCATGTCAAGCCCGATGTATCTTCATTAGATTCTTTGGTAATGAGGCTTGGGAATTCATTCCTGAAGCTCACTAGAAATCCATGAAGAGGAAGAGCTGATCACTCATATTTGTTAGCTACTTTGAGGATGTTAAAGCATATAGGTTGTTTGATCCTAATTCCATAGAGGTCTTGTTTCGACACTTGATGTCTAGTTTGATGAGCGCTTGCCTCTGATGGATTCTCCATCCCTAGCTTCTCCCTCATCTCCTACTACTCACTCCTCATATCTCGAGGATTACTCATCTCTTGTAGATGAGGATGATGCTCTAGCTATTCCACCACCTCCAAATATTCAACCTTTACCCAAGTGGGTCTGCAATAATATTGATGTAGTTGGACCTTTGGCAGGTGATCCTTCAGACTCTCGTCGCACTCGTGCACAAAGATCGGGTGTTAGTCTTTTTAGTCATACCATTTTAGATGATTCTTAGAAGTTTTCAAAGGTGATTGTTCTTGAGTGGGATTGTGCTATGACAGATGAGTATTATTCTCTTATGAAGAATCATACTTTGGATTTAGTTCCTCTTCCTAAGGGAAGAAAGTTGGTTCAGGGCAAGTGGGTGTATGGTACCAAATATGCTGCAAATGATTCTATTGATAAGTATAAGGCGCATCTTGTTGCAAAGGGTTTCTCTCAGGTCAAAGGTATTGATTATTCTAAGAACTTTGCACCTTTTTCCAAGATGAATTCTATTCACCTTGTACTTTCCCTTCTAGCTTCATAGGGATCCAGTCAGTATTTCAGATGGATATAAGGAGTTCCTTCCTTCATGGTGATCTTCATGAGGAGATTTATATGGAGAAGCCACATGGTTTTACTAAGGAATCTTCGTTGGTTTTTAAATTTTGTCGTTCATTATATGGTCTCAAACATGCCCCTTGGGCTTGGTTTGAGAAGATGGACACTTTTCTACTTTCTTTTGGCTTCACATGATGTCATTCCAATCCCACAACTTACATTCAGAGACATGAGGGTGATATTTTGATCCTTGTGCTATATGTGGATGATTTAATCCTTACAGGTGGTTCATCCTCCATGATCCAGAATGTTCAATGAGCTTTGATGGAGTACTTTGAGATGATAAATATTGATCTTCTGCACTACTTTCTTGGTTTACAAGTTATTCAATCTTCAGATGGGATTTCCATATTTTAGTAGAAGTATGCTCTTGATATGCTTTAGAGATTTGTCATGCTTGATTGCAAGCATAGCCCCACACCATTCCAATCAGGTGTTGTATTGTATTCCACTTGTACTAATCCTTCGGTAGATACTACATTATACAGGTAGTTGGTTGGCAGTTTTTTGTACCTAACAAATTCACCTCTTGATCTTTCATTTGTAGTTGGTCTTGTCTCTCTATTCTCATATGATCCACATGAGAGTCATTGGAAAGCTTCCAAATGAATTTTGAGATATATTCAGGGCACCTCATGTTAAGGTATTCACTATACATTAGGAGATCCTCAAATTATTGGCTTCAATGAGTCAGATTGGGCTAGTGATGTCAATGATAGGAAGTCCACTTTTGCGTTTTTTTTTTTGCCTTGGTTCTGGTCCCATTACATGGTCTTGTAAGAAGCAATCTACTATTACATTATCATCCATAGAGGCTGAGTATCATGTAGCAATTTTGTCCAGCCAAGAGGTTTTGTGGCTTCAACAATCATTGGCTAAGTTTGGTTTTCCTCTTGATAGTCCCACTATTCTTTAGTGTGACAATCAGAGTTTCATTCACATTTCTTGCAATCTTGTGGAGCATTAGCATACTAAGCACATAGAGATCCACATTCACTTCATACGATAGTTGATTCAAGATGGTTTTATCACCTGGGAGTACATGCCTACATAGGAGCAGGTTGTAGAAATCTTCATGAAAGCTTTGGCATCGCCTCACTATCTTCAGTTGTGATCAATGCTTAGGGTGAAGGAAGTGGTCTTTGGGGAGTCTTCATGAGGCCTTCCTTCATGTTTTCTCATACATGTTTTCATCTCTTTTTGGAGTGGAGTTTTTCCCACGAGGTTTTCTCCATTTCCCCACTTTTTAGAAATCTTTAGTTGTATTGGGTACCTCATCAAGCCTAGTTTCTAGGACCCATTCATGCTTTCTTTGCTTTTTATGCATTGGTTTTTAGAGTTGTTTAGCTACTCCCTTAATTACACTTAAGGTGGGTGTTAGAGTTATCATGTGTTAGAGAATAATTAATTATTATTAATTCTAATTCTCATACACTTAAGCTAAACTTAGGATTGCTTTATTAGTAAATTCAAAGCTTTATTTATGTTAACTATAGAGCTAATATTAAATCAATTTGTCTCATCACACAAGATGTTGAAACTTGTCATGTTATAATCACTTTATCATTAAGGTTGCTCTTATATAGCATTCATTCTCTCTTGTATTATTCATTTTGTAAGTATTTTCTTTTTGAGGAATATAAAATCTTTGTTTTGTAGAGCTATTGAGTAGGTGTTTTGTTCGTTGTTTGATCCCATGTTGTAAAGACCCAAGACAAATTCTAACCGAAAACACCACTATATTTTTTTTTTTGTGTTCAAGTATTCATTCACAAGTATACTTGGGAACTTCTATCCATACGGGATAGGTATATCATCTGTTCATACAGAACAAGAATTCACTTCCTCAATTCATATGGAATAGGAATACATCTATTCATATAATCAGAATAGGCATCTGCCTAAATGAGGCAGGCATCTATCATAGATAGGTATGTGCACTGGCCAGAGTCTTGGACTCATCGGGATCATCCGGATCCTGAGTCGCTTCCCTGATGACCACACTTTCTACTAAAAGTGTACCGAGGTCGTCATCCTTAGGGGTATGTAAATTGTAATTCTAAACTTGAAACCCGCCTCAGAATTTGGCCTAAGGGCCTCGGGGAATCAAGCAATCCATGCAGGATTCTTCGAGTATAGTTGTATATATTTTAGCTAATTATCTCTTATAACTAGTTATGTGATCTCTTTAACCCTAAACCCCATTCCCAAACGCCTGAGTACTGGGAGCATCCTCGTTTCCCAGACTGCCTACATACCCTGCTTCCAAACGGGATCAAGGCATAAAATATGTAGTTTTGTTTTCTAGGCTATGTTTATGTGAACTGTTATAAAGCGGGTATGCAACCCTTTCTAGGGTTTTTATTTCCCCTAGATAGTTCCTCTGCGGTTGCTACCCACGATGGGAAGCATGGATAATAAACGATCGCCTTGACCATTTATTGTTTATCTAATAACATTCATCTAACCCTACTCCCTAATGATGTTCATCTCCCTTGACCCGTTTAAATGATTTCCTAATCAATTATCCACATGATTATATCTTTGAGTTAGAATTACATTTGCACCATTGAAAATTCCTAAGTTACAGTTTTCTAGGTTGTCACTAGCGGATTTGATTCATTTTTGTTTTATCTTTTTAGATTATCGATCCAAAGGGGATTTCCCTCCCTTTGGATTTTAATCAACCCATGTTCCTTATTTCTCCCGGCGATTTATAGGGACGATGCCACAGACGCCGTTATTGCAGCTGTGTTAGGCTATAGATGCAGTAGCTCAAGCGCGACGGCTTTACCCGTAAACGTGAGCCAGAGGCATCGTTAATACCGAACGCTGCTAGTTTTGTTTTCCTTTCTTTTGATTAGTTTCAAATCTATGTCTAACATACTTAATCTTAGTAAGAAAATAAACACATAATGCATGGTAATTTTAACAATATTCATTAGGAAATAAAAAGAAAAAAACATGATTAAATAAATCAACGAGCATTGGTCAATAATTTATAGTAAGTTCTAATCTTAGTAATTTAAATGCCCTAGTCATTAGAAGAATTATTTAACCATTTATTATAAAAAAAATCCCCATGCAAAGTAATTAAGTGAGTACTTATTATTTTGAAAAATTCCATAACATATATCATTCCCTACTTCCCTTATCAAATGCACACACGAAATCAATTTTACCTAGAGTTAAATATCTTCAAGAATTATTGCAAGGATTAGAGTCCTATTATTCAACTTATATTTCTATCTTCTAGATGGTTTATGTAGCATTAGGATGTGAAAATTTCAATGACTATATTATGGAATGTAATAAAGTAACTATTCGACACTAACTAGGGTAATGGAGTTCTTATGTTGTCTATTTCTTATAGAAGAACTACCTTTGGGTAAGAAAGGGTTTCATTTTCTCCATATTTAAATTGAAGGGCCTAGACCAAACTAGAATAAAAGAGAACTTGAATGCTTCAATATTTCAAGAGAATTTTATCGATGTTATTACGTGGTTTTGGGCTAGCAATATCTTTAAATTGATTATATTGCAAATTTCTAACCATACTAGAAATAATTTACAAATGCCAAGTGTTTGGTAAGACTTCCTAAATGGATTAGATCGTATAAGGAAATATGTATATATATAAATACCAAATCAACATTCAATTATTATGAAATAAAAATTAAGGATGGTTATTAATATCTTAGATCAATGCCCATTGATATGCACCAATTCAAATATCAGTAAGAAAAGTAACAAGGTCCGTTCATTCATCTAACATATTGGAGTAACCTTATTTACATGGCCTTATCTTTCGGTACATAGACATTGAATACCACTTAACCCAAAATATTTAGATTTTACCTTCATTTATAAAATGGCATTAAAAAAAAAGGATTGTATCCAAATACATATATATATATCTCCTAAAGAAAGTAATTGAGGCAATAGAGACAATTGGAACCATAAAGGCATGTCTTACACCAAATTTTCAAAAGAGAAAGTATGCATGATTGATATATATATATATATATATATATATATATATATATATATATATTTGAAACAAGTTAGGAATGCTATCTATTTATTAAGAGTGGATTCTATTACAATTGTCATGAATTTTCTAATTAGCCTTTTGCACAAAATGCCCAAATTCTATTTATAGAAGTAATTGACATATTTTATATTAAACAAGCGTGGAAATGGATGAACCAGAGAATGGAGCTATAAAAATTCTTAATTAACAGGAATAAAATTGGACGCCTAAACAAGATTCTCATTATAAGGTGGATCAAGGTGAATGATCTTTTGGAAAGTAATTTAAATGGTAATCCAACCAAGGCTGATCCATTATCATTGAAATTGTGATTTTTAAACAAATAAGAAGATTAAGTGTATAGTCAATATCCTCTGTTCATAAAATGGTATCACAGCAATTAAAATCTTCTAAATAAGATTGAGTCTAGTGAGTGGTAACATCTTGATCAGAATATTACGTCTATAGTGTTGGTACTATATACGCATTAGTATATCATGGCTAACAAATTAGAGATTCTAACTCTTAAAATTTTGTACCAAATGATATTTCATGATCATGTGATTGCCTGCAACTGTTTTCTAAATAAATAAATAAAAACTACAGATTGCTAGCTAAATCAAGACTATAGATGCAACATTTCTCTTGCAAAACCCATGTTCCATTGCTTATTCTAGCCGATTCATAAAAAGACTTAATGAAATCTAAGTATTTTCTCTGATAAATCTACATATTTTCTCTGATATGTCTTGTGCAGCTTCACAAAGGTTCACATTCAAAATTAATTGCTTAGTCTAACTTGCTCTATCTATATGTATGTATTTGTTTGTGACAAGGAGACAAGAGGGATCAAATATGTTGCATATCAAAGTGGACAGGTAAGATACCTACATGTGTGCGCTGATTCTTGGAAGAGATCTAAAGTGAACAATGCACCCAGGTTGGCTCTCCTCCTTCCTGAAGTCTGAAATCGAACATCTCTCTGGAGTCTCTCACATAACGTTCAATTGCTCTGCCGAAAACAGAAGTCCATTCCCTCATTTTATAGATATAATGCATTAAATTCATTATAAACTGTAGAACGCGGTTAGATCTGCAATTTATTGTGGCAGTTGAATCACAACCCATGTGAATGATATGGAGTAAGTGAAGTTGGCGTTAGGCGGCTCGTGGATGGTGCATTGCTTCTTGGTCAACAATTTTGTCAGATTTTTCGACTAATAATCAATGACTCAATCTATTGGCAGAGATTTAGATGATGTGGGGAGTCTTTTCAATTTATGAGCATTTACTTGTGAGTATGCACATGCCTAAATAACATGTGAAATAAACGTATGAGTTAATATCCTATTTAGACAAGCATCTCATTTATATAAATAATTAGATCAACATCATAATTAACTGACATAGCGAAGAGGGGTTGTGACACATTTATTGTGTTATTCACAAATCTAACAAATCTTACAAATTTATAAATAGGGTATGTTACACATTCTTTATTTAATTGGAGATGCAAAATTCAATATGGAATTTCTTCTAGGTCATGGGGATCTCTTCATCTAACCAATCTTTCAACTTTTTTTGAAAGATGGGAATCCTCCAAAATGACAATGAAATTCCATGCTCATGGTCATCATCTTTGAGAGGACATTTGAAGACTTGGTCAACCAAAAATTCCTAGCATATAGTGAGAAGTGTGAGGTTTCATAACCCATCTCCATAGAAAAACAACTCAGGTCACGAAAGGTAGAATAGTTCCAACTATAAATTTAGATTTTTAAAAATTCAATAAGGTTCAAAACCATAGACTATCTCGTAAAAGTAAATAGTAACTCATTTTCACATAAATATAGAAATGAAATAAAAAATATTCAACATATACAAATGACATATTACATCTCACATGTAAAAGTGTCTAATCTAGAATATTAAGCACCAGAAATAAGGTACATCATCACATGGAGTACTATCTAGTCAAGTATTATAGAGTATTGTAGTGTTGAAAAATGTCATCTGTGACATTTTCACACTTGTTTGGGCCCTCCTTATAAAATTGAGCTTAACAATGCCTTGAATTAGTGTTGTAATGTGTTTTAACACACTCGCGTTAGGTTTTGGGCCCTTGTGAACTAAATAAACTTAATTGTACCTTATTTTAGGTGTTGTAAAGTGTTGTACCATACTTTCACACTTTTCTAGGGTTTTATTAAATAATTGGGCTTCTTTATGCTTTAATTGGCCCTATTTTGTATCCACAAGCCTCATTAAATGTATTTTTCCAGAGATATTCCTGGCATAAACCAAGATCCAATCATAATTCAGGTGTTTTAAGGTTGTGTAGCCCAAATTTGGTGATCTGGGACTCATACGCTACCTTGGGCATATGAGTCCCACCTAGGTTTTTGGGCTCTAATCTTGATTTCACATCTTTCTAAGCATTTTTGAAAATGTGTCTCATAATTAATACCTAATGGGACTCATACACCACTTCTGGCGTATGAGTCCCATGTGGCCCAAAGCCAAAATTAATTCAAATTCTTGGTGGGATTTCATTCTCCTAGATTTGATGTCAGCTTGTAGTGTTGTAATTAGAAATTTGGCATAAACAAGTGTAAATACAAGGTTATTTCACTCATTTTCATCCAAGACTTTCATGAGAGCATTCCTAATAGCAAATTGGAGTTCACAAGAGCATTCAAGTGCTTACAAGAGCATTCAAGGGTTGATTATCAAGTGTTTTAGAGCATAATTCAAGTATCAAGCATCATGTTTGTTTTTGAGCTAACAATTGTGACGTAGGGTTTCACAATTCAAGCTAGCATTCAATTCAAGATCTATCACATTCAAGTAAGAGTAAGATCTACACCCATTGGAGCCACTTCATACATGTTTGCAACACTTTATTACTAGTGTTTCGAATTAAAGTTTCGTGTCTTCCTCGCTTCCCTCGCCCCTTCTACCTCGGGCCGATCCCCCCAACTCTCTGGTGCCTGCTCACCCGGCCACACAAACCCTAATGCCAATTTGGTGAGCTCTAGTTCTCTGGTTAACAAGCTTGTTTCTTACCCTGATGACTCTCCTGTTGTTTCTTCTAAAGCAGTCGAGGTCAGTCATATGGATCCCCACTTCCCCCAGAATATTCAACAGGAGAACTGTAGCCCTCCCAGAGGTGCAGAGTCAGTTAATTTTGGGGTCAATTCTGATTGTGACCCACTTTTGACTTCGTTGAAACTGCCAAGAGATGTTCTGTGGACCAATTTAATTATGCCAAATGGTTATTTTATGAAATCAGTGAGTTAAAGACCAAAAATCTGTCTCTTCATAGTAAGTTGGGGGAAATTGAAGCTAAAGTTGCGGGGCTAATGCAGCTCGAAGTGGAGAAGAATACCGTTGTGAAGGATAACATACAAAAGGACAACACTGTTGAAAAAGATCTTGATAAAATTAAAGGAACCATGAAAAAAATTGCTGATCAGAACTGCAGAATTGCCAGACATAACTCTTTAATCATCAAAGCCATGACCGAAAGATTGGAGAAAACCCAGAAAAGAGCGCTGATTGTCGACCTTGATCAGGAGAAAGACCAGGATGAGGAAGCGGGGATCTCTAAGCGAACCAGATCAAGTATGAAAAGAAAAGCCCTGACTACCCCAAAAATGACTCAGATTTTCATGGAGGGGGTCCAGGATATGGTGGACCTGGAAGAGGTTAGCTGACGAGCTTCTAAAGTCTATGGATTAACTGTGGCTGGGCCCAACTTTGTCTGTTTGTTGTCCGTCTGATGGCTTTTTTGCAATTTTTTGTGGTTGTCTGCTTTAGCTGGTTTTTATCTCTATGGCACCCTTTTTGTCTTTTGGACCTCTATTTTGGTCTTTGCTTGTAATGTTACTTTGTGGTTTCGGGTCCCTGTAAAACCCGTTTATCCCTTTTATCAAAACATTGCATGTTGTTCATTCATCATTCCTTCATTTCATTACAAGGTTTAATTACCAAAATGGGGTTTGACCAAGGAAAACTCCTTTCCACTAACAAAACAACATTTTCCCCTCTTTAGTTTGTGATTTGTAGATCTAGATTGAAGACACATTGAAGAGAAAGTTTGGAGAAAGTTGTCAAGTGTTCAAAGTTTTCAAAGTTGTCACCTTGCATTGGAGATCATTGAAATACATCCATAGGTTGCAAATCAAAGTTTCAAATCTTGAAATCGGGTGGCAAGAATAGAGCAGAATCAGACTTTGAATTTCCAGAAAACCCTAACTAAAATGATACACCACTTTTAGCGTATAAGTCCTAGTATAGGAAAACTTATAGATTTTAGAAGTTTCAGTCATCTCTCTGCCAAATTTCAGTTTTTTCCTAGAAACCCTAATTTGGGACTATATTTCCCAGTCTAGCGTATGAGTCCTAGTCATCATTAAAATTAGTGTTTTCAGCATTTTAAGTCTTCATTAAGTATTCTTCAGGTTTCCAAGTGCACACCTTTCATCTCCCATCTTTCTATTCTAATTACATGCATTTTTAGGTCATTTAGTGAAGTTTTGCATTGCATTAGGTTTAAACATTAGGTCCTACATTTCATTAGTCTTTCCAATCCCTATCTTGGTGGTGAACCTCTCTTTAGTTTATAATCAGACCCTAGGACAACCCTATTGCAAGATCTCTGTCTCCTTTGCATATCTTAGATTAAAATCTCTAGGGTTTTCCTTGAATGAGAAGTGTAGAAGTTTGTTATTCTATCTCCTAAGCATAGAAGCAACCAAATTGAACCTTTCAAGTACAAGATATAGTTTATGCAAGAATATGACTCGGGCTCTCATGCCCATCCAGTCATAACAATACAAGTAAAGATATAAAAGAAACATAATCATTGGATTCTCCATTCGCCACTAACCCTAATGGTCATCGATAAACCAAGAGATAAGAACATGGCTCAAGCACTTTTTCGTCCAACCATGAAGCTTACGCTTCCCTAGAATTCTTAACATGAACAATACTTGACCCTACACGAGAAGCCTAGCAACCTGGAAATGGTTGGAAGGAGGGAATTCAGCGCAACTTGATATATCTACATGCATGTTATATATGAACATGTTATTCCTACTATCAAGATATGACAAAGAGAATAAAATAACATCCATTTATTTCAATGGTACACAACTTTAGCCAAAGTAATTAAATCATAAATGGTAGGTAGATCTGAAAATCAATCCACTCCCCTCTATTAGTCCCTATTTAGCACCCATCTTAGAAGGTAAATCCAAATCACATATAGAAGAAAACTACTTTCCTCATGAAGATAATATAACATGCATATACCCAATGATCATGAAAATTTAAATAACTCTTTTCTTTTCATGCAAAATGATTATATGAAGGTCTTTTCTTATTTCAATCCTTTCATACATAATGATGGTTGAATGTATAATTGACATTCAATTTGATCCCTAACTAATGATATTTCTCAATTTCATGCAATATTTAATGTATATGCAATGCTAACTAATATTTAATGTCACGTAGGTTAAATCCATTAAAAACTAGTTCATAATATATGATGCATATTTGTACTATTATATTTATATAATTATATGTATATACATATACATACACATACATACATACATACATACATACATACATACATACATACATACATACATACATACATACATATATATACCATTGATATGTTGATTGGAAATAAAAGAATAAGATCCATACCAATTATATGACAATTTCATATATTCAATTTTACAGTTTTATTATGGAATCATCATAACATAAATAAAATGCTTACCGGTGTTAACTTCATGGAAAATACACTATATTTTTATATACATAGTTTCACGTATATATCTATATTTATACATAAATAGATATATGTATACTACTATTTATATATGCTGAGATTATGGAATAATACAATGGTTTTATAACAACAACAAAGAATTCATATATGGTTACAATCACAAACTGATCATTAATTCAGATATAATAAAGTCATACCATATATATGTGTATATATTATTATCAATATACATAACTGCTATATTACATTATACATAATAATCATATACATGTTCTTATAACAACTACAAATATTTTTGAAAACATGGTTGATTCTATGGTTTCAAGTGCTATAGGTGAATCAATATGATGGTATCTACACATATATGGCAACCAAATATCTTAATCAATTTAGTATGCATGTCCATATATAATAGAGGTACAAAAATATATATTCAATTGCCACAAAAAGTTACAGGCAGATTTATGCCATATACTGAGGCAATAAGGTCGACACACAAGTTTTGTTATGTATGCACATGCATAATAATACATATATTGGTTGATACAAAGAACTAAATATATGCTATGGTATAAACAATAATTTCCTTCAAACCCCATGATACAATATTAATATCATTCATCATTTAAACTTATAGATTTGGTTCCATTTAAGCCTTTACCATTCATTCATAAGCCATCTAATAAACAACAATAGCACTTGAGGTAATGCCCCGTCTCTTACTCTGCATGCTAACTCCTCAACTCTGCTTAGATACTATGATGCCAATCCTCCTCAGTCACTATTAGTAATGATATCAAAATAGTCGTCCCTTCCCTTTGTTGAGCTCTCTTTTCATGGTTTTCATATTTGCATGCAAGTGTTCAACTCCAGTTGGAGTACCTCTTTATTTTTAGAATTAAAATTTCTCTACATGCCATGTGATCACATGATTTATGATGCAAATCATTTGATTTTAAAACTTATTTTATTTAATTTTGTTTTCTTTTTAATAGTAAGCTATTTATATATTCATATATATAAATAATAATATCATTATTATATATAGATATACGAATATAATAATTATGAACATAAAGTTTTTATATTTATAATACACACACACACACACATATATAATTGCATTATTATATATAAATATAAATGATGAGATTTATCATTATCAAACATTTGAAAATAAAACCTTTTATTTTTCTAATTAAATTAATTTTCACAAACAAAACAGCCATAAGACATAGTAATTATTTAAATCATAACGCATAATAGACAATGACGTATTCATGATAACACAATGTATAACATAATCATTCACAATGTAGGATGAATACAACTACATGAGTGTGCATATGATTTCTATCATGTCGACTATTGTAGGATAACTAGGTCATCTCTATCTCAACCATGTTCTCACCTTCAACCTGTTCCTACACTCATTTACACTCAATATCTCATCAATAGGTTAGCTCATACAACCATACATCATAATAATTTATCATTATTTTAATCACAACAACATGCATTTTAAAGATAGCATCTATTTTATGATCCATGAAAACACATTAATCTATGTTTCAAACACATATTATCCAATGGTCTCATCGAGTTCCATTTATCATCAAATAAAGTTTATTTAAGAAAAATCGAGATGTGAAATAATATAAAAATTATCATTACCATTGACATTCATGCCCTTGGTAGATGACTTTCCAAAACTCATAAAATTTCTTAAATTTGTAAAATCAAGTAATGTTATGAATTAAAATATCACATGACTAAAAACCAACAATACATGAGACACACTAAATTTCTCCTTGGGAAACATATATCCATAGTGGACTTGGCCATGAAAAAGCATGGAAAACTAGACATTATGTATAAAAATGCAGGAATCATTGACAATAAAAAAGGAAGTGTGGTGTAGTGTGATTTGCAATAATTCAAGCGAGTGTTTAATATTGGTTTGTTTTGTCTAATGGTGATGGATTTTTTTTTTCATTTTGAGGAAACTATCAAAATTAGTTAAATGAAACAAAAAGGGTGCACAAGAGGAGTTTCTAACAAGGATTAAAAACTGGTGATGGAGAAGGACATGCAAGATGAGAGATACTTAATTCTGTGCATGAAAGGCCACATAAAATTTTTATCAGGTAGAAATTAAAATTTGATAAGGATTTTGTATATTAGAAGTAAAACTTCAGCTTTGTTGATTAATATGGTAAACAATACAATAAAATATTATGATGATATAGATTTATTCTAATTAAATATATTATTAAGTTAATAAAATTAATAAATTTATGAAAAAATAAATATAAAAAATATAAATCACAAGTTGTTAGATTTGTGTGGAGATTTTTTTATTTGAAACTCCACCATCAAAGATACTCAAGTTTATATTAATATTAAACGAATATATATCTATAAAATCACTCATTCCTTTAGAAATATTTGAAACTAGAAGCTGTCAACTAGTATCTAAAATCGCGAGTTTTTCATGAGCTATGACAAAAATTCAATGTCCCTATGTTCATGATTTAGAATCTTGTAATAGTACTTAACTCTTCTTATACATCTTACACCCCTTTAATGCATCATAGATGCCATGGATTATGTTATTACATCAAATTGATCAAAAGAACCTAATCCTATGTACTTCATGAAGACATTCAATATTTGTGTCATAATCACCGTATCAGGAAGATACTTTGTAACTCCCAATTTTAACATATTCAATGTAATCTCCCTATTCATTGCTTACTTACACAATATACCAAATAGCCAAGATAAAAGCAATTAGTTAAATAATATCCCAATCTGTGTATGATCATCCTATTTAGCCCACTCCAACATGTTTGAAGATCATACATTTTTATTGTGTATATAGTTAAGTATAATTAATTATGAGTTAGGATTGCAAAGTTAATGATACACCTTATATTAATATTCTCCCACTTAATACTTACCATACAAAACATAATAAGACTAAAATTAAATGTTAGAAGAGGGAAGGCACATGACCTCTCTACACCAACTAAATTTCTCTATGTTCACTAGCTTAGTGGTAGAATATACAAATGTCAACCATCTATACTATAACTATACCACCCTCAACCATCTCATAAAAATCATATATATTAGGCATCAATATACTTCATATGAACATGACCTACATTTATTTCTTTTGTGTGGTCACACAACACGCCCCAAGTTACTCCAGTAACATGGGGACCCTAAGTTACCTCTGATAACATGGGGACCCTAAGTTTTCAAATTTGCCCGATTAGTTAAGTGTAAATCTATAACTACATCCTGCACAAGGTAAAAATTTAAAAGAGTGTATGTGATACTGGTATCGAGTAAAATTTGGACCAAGTCGAATGTCTCAGAGAAGTTGATCACATCGAATCTCAGTGGGGAAGTTTTCTTAAGACTAAGGTGCCATGGAGTACCTAAGGGATTTGCTTAGTCAGTGGAAAATTTGGTTGAGTGTAGTTGGCAGTAATATTGAATGCGTGAAGTGTTCTTACAGTTTGAAGACTAAAAGGAACTGATATTATTTTACCCATAATTTCATGCATCAATGGGTTATTATTGTAAGTCAAAGGGTCAACTTTTACTATAACTCTAGAGAATGCAAAAAATATCTGCTAGCATGCCAATTGTGCTCTTTGAGCCATGTGTTATATTTTGATTGGATTATTCTTGTTGATCCATGTGCTTTTGTATCTGACTATTGCCATGTGTTCTATAAAAGGTAGGGAGTCACTCTTTTTTAAGGATCAAAATTTGTTGAACTTATTAGAGATAGAATTGGCATACCACCAATTTTACATTTATTTCATGTTTCCTTTTCAATTCCAACATAAAAACTTGTGTTCATAGTAGAAGTTTCTAATATCAAAGAAATTTGAAGGTTATTCCAAATCGTATATCTTGCATAATAGAATTTTGTTTGCTCCTATCGGAAGAGTCAATTTGTTGCACTGGATTTGGGTGCATTTTGATACTATTTCGGTGGTGAATGGTTCTTTTTCTTCAAACAATTACCCTATTTTGTATGTAACTATGAAGCAATCTGGTGAAATACAGAATAGTTAATACTTTGGTTTAGTTATTTTTCTATGAATGCGTGGATAATAACTAGGAGCCATTAATTTTGTAGGCCCTTTTCTTCTCAAATCTGACCTTTCTTTATAGTTTCTCTTTTCTTTTCTGAATGATTTGGAGTATTAGAAGTGAAATTTAGTGCATGCCATATTTGCTAAATATTTGTACATTACTTAATTTCTTGAGAGTTAAAATATTTAAAATAGAAGACCCCTTATGTTTAACAACAATTGCACAACAAATATTGAGTGAACCTAGTGCATCAAGACATGAAATTCTCGAGCCTTAGGATAGCTAAGATTCCCTTTAAATAGGAAATTCTAGTGATTCTTTCAAGAAAGATAAGTTCTCTTATTTGATTAGCAAGGATTTATCTGCATGGTGTTGTGTATATAACAATCACATCGACATAATTAGCGCTAGAAGGAGGGCTTGATGAGGCAACATGACAATTATGTATATCTTGCAG
Organism: Sequoia sempervirens; assembly: GCA_007258455.2. NCBI lineage: Eukaryota > Viridiplantae > Streptophyta > Pinopsida > Cupressales > Cupressaceae > Sequoia > Sequoia sempervirens. The sequence continues at coordinate 68,140 of VDFB02205036.1, read as the reverse complement.
AATGAAAATCCTAAAGTTGAAGATAACCTTAGAAAGGATTATGATTCAGGACCATTTCTCTAATCCAAAAATCCTTAAATAAAAGACTATATCTAGAAAATTTGCTTAGTTTTGGATTGATTGACCAGTGTAGAATCCATGACATTGTGGAGCATAATGAATTTAACTATATAACGGTCTTAACTAGGATGAGCTTGGCTATCAATAAATTGTTCCCTTAACCAAGTTGATGTTTTGTAAAAGAAGAGTTAGGGATTTGTCTAACCTTACTCTAGTCAAATCAAAATTAAGGAAACCTATTAAGATTGATGGAAATACAGTCCCAAGAACTAATAAATTTGAGTGTGGCGAGTGCACAAATTCAAAGTTTTCCATAACAATAGAAGAAGACCTACATGAAAGAAAGCAAAATATCATCATACCTTGGAAGCCTAAAGAAGAGGATAAATTATTAAGGAATTAGGAGGATATTCTAATTAAGAATGAGTATACAAAGAGCCCTACATTGATGAATGAGATGATGCAAAGGGAGTTCGTTTAAAACCATGTCTAGAAAAGGAAGTTTTTCATGATTTAGCAACACAATCAAAATATCAAGTCATTACTTTCTTGATTTATAATAGTTTTAATCTTGATTTACAAGAGGTATTTAATGAAGAAATTTCCTTTAATGACATAATAATGGAAACATGGTCTGATAACAAGAAAGGAAAAAATATTCATCTAGAGCCATCACTAGGAGTGGAAAAATATTTCTCGATGATGGATAGAAAAAATTAAAGAAAAGAGCATGCTGCTAAAAATTAGGAAAAATATTTGTATCAAGATTCAAAGATTGATATGGATAAACATTGCACATGACAGATGAATATTCAATTTGTTTCTATCCACCTTGTTGAAATAATAAAAAAATACACTTTTAATTTTATACAAACTCATTTCCAAAATAGCAAACTAATGTGTATGATGAAGTTCATCTACAATAGCTTAATTTAAACATATATATCATAATTTAAAGATAAATTTGCTAGACACAAAACTAAAAGTTTAGGTATGTGGCACCCCACCATGAAACCCCAAAGGACAACCTGCTACAAAACTTAAAGATGAAACATTTTTTTTCTTAAGTGCAACATACTAAAGATTGTAGAACATATGCTAACATGTAAGCTAAACCTAAGTCCTCTAAGGTTCCATGTCAATGCTACTAGAATGTCCAATAACCAAGCTAACAAGAATTATGAATTATTTCATTAAACAAGTTTTATTTAACAATAAAAGGTTTGTTTAATCAATCACATTAAATGATCAACCAATATGAATTAACCATAACATGTCATCAATTGAACAACATTCGAGATCATTTCAATTAGCTAACATATTCAAGATACAACATTTACATTATCCATTACAAGAGAGAGAGTTCAACAATTTAGATACAACATTACAACTTGTACACCAATGCTTCCCCGAGATCAATAGGGAAGGATGTACATTTGAGCTACAATACATGATACAACTTATTTTAGTTCAATGCAAGTACATGTAAGATAGTCCACTCAAGTTGGAACAAGTGCAAGAGTCCACATCACCATGAGTAGTCGCCACACACACAAAAAAAAGCAAGGGAAACCCAATAGAGGAAAAAGCACAAACCTCTCAACCATGTGCAACCCTAAGGTCCACCCACCATGCTACGAG
>VDFB02205036.1:49949-66339 GCA_007258455.2 Sequoia sempervirens | reverse complement strand
TAAAGACAATATGAATTGCTATAGTTGGTGACTTGCATCAATTATTAGTGAAGAGGTTTGACCTCTTCAGTTAATTTCATTGCTTGACAGAATAGATTGCAAAAGAAATAATATTATTGCAAATAGGGAAAGTGAAGAGTTATGCTCATGAAAAAGACCGGCCTTGGAGGCAGACAAGAAGGATTGACAGAATAATCATAGTAGATCATGACTAGAGTGTAATATGTGGGAAATTGTTTACTTACATCTTCATTTTTTTCTTTTGCATTGGTATCACTTGACAAGTCGTCTTTATTGTATTCATACCAGCTCTTATGTTTGCAAGCCTGGAAAAGTTGGTAACATTTGAGGATCTCATTTCCCGGTATGTGATATTTTCAACTTCAATTACATTGATTGCTAAGAGGGCCTATCTTAGTCTAATTAGTTGTGAGATTAAAAATGCTTTTTTTCTTGCATTGACAACACGATTGTTTTATAATTAGAGTAATAATAGTATTATAGGCTTTAGAATAGATAAGTTGGTAGTAAAGAAAAAACTTAAGTAAATGGAGAACCATTGTTAAAGATCTTGAGCATTCATTGATAAGAGAAGGTTCTCTTGAAGCACTTATTAAATTCTCGAATAGCTTTAATATTTACTATTTGCAGCTTGAGCAATAGGAGCAACAGGAAAGGCTATTTTGGTCTTAATAGACTTTAGAAGGCATTCTGGTTAAAATTGAATGTGAAATCTATTTTTCAGGTCAACATAAAAATATTTAGTTTATTCCTCCTCGGTTAGCAGATATGTTGCTATTATATGGTCTTTCTTAAGAAAGAACTTTCTATCGATGATCATCAAATTACACAAAGGATAGAATATTTTTTACCAAGAATGGATGTATTTCTATACGTGAATTAGTTTGGCATAGGTTTTAAATATTAAAGTTAACTAATTGATTTAAATGTCAATGTCCACAAATTTTAAAACTACGACCAGCATTAAAAATCCTAATGCAACCTAGTGAATGTTCCCAATACCATTCAACACTGCAATGCTTGTTTGGTTTGTGTCTACAGAGCATTTTGTCTTTGAAATGAATAATAAAAAAAACGTAAACCAAATAATAAACAACGAATAGAAACAAACCCACAAAAATTATCTCCACGCCAAACAAGGTATTTGAATTTCCCTTCACGATTTCATACACAAACTTTTTAACTCCAAAAATTGACAAAACTAGAAAGAATTTAAAATGTTGAATATAGAGGTTTATTATATATTTCCTAGGATGTACCTGGGTAGCAATTAGTTTGACATTTTTTTGGCGCTTGTTCTACCAAATCAAATGCGTCTAATGCAGAGGCGAGATTGGTTTGTACAAAAGCCAATTTCTCCCAATTGGGACTACTTTTTCTCTGCAAAATAAATACATCAATGGTGTTCTTTAATAGCATAATAGATTAAGATAAAACAAGATAGGGTTTGTACCAGTTGATTGTTGTAATGAACAAGAAGAGTATCTATTTGGGTGAACTCATAGTTAAAAATCAAAGTTTGCCTTGTCTGCCTTTGTATTCAGAATTTCATTAATGAGTTGGGAAAGTGTGAGAGGTCGAAGATTAGCATGGTTTCGTAGACAAATTAAACAAATGAAAGAAAATACATAGTTAAAATGAATTTCGTTGTGATTGGAGATAAAATAAACCTTTGAAACATAGAAACAAAAATCAACTAAAGTTCGATATGATTTGGAGATTGGCGAGATATTTTCCGGTCTGATTTTATAATTTTCCAACAAAATTTCTCAGGCACAGAATTTCTCAGGCATGAGACAATTCCAATGGGTTGTGCCCACAATAAATATCCTATCAGCTAATTAATAATTTCTTGCAAAATTATTATTTGGTTGATAATGTTTTAGAGACAATGATTTTTCCTTTGGGTACAAGTGACAATTTTCCCATTTGGGAATTTTCCATTAGTTAGTAATTTGCAGTCTATTCAGCATTTCATTACTTTGCATCAATTATTACCACAAACTTGTATATATAATCTATTTTTAATATTTGGAAATTATGATCCATCCTCGTCCACTTCACAATTGCTTGTTGTGAATACTCCTATCCAATCTCAAGCTATGGAAATCTTACCTACAAAAATGCTTAACATAAATCCCAACTTGAGTACCTCACATTTAGAAGACCTTATTGCTATGTTGTGTTCTCATAAAGATGCCTTTGCTTGATATTATCAGGATATGAGGGGAATACGCCCTACCACTTGCACACATCATATCTATATAGAGGAAGTAGACCTATAAGGCAACCCCAAAGAATATTGAACCCTATCCTACGCGAAATCGTCAAAGATGAACTTCAAAATTTACTTAACGTGGGGTTTATCTATCATATCTCTAATAGCCAATGGGTGTCCCCACTTGTGGTAGTTCTTAAAAAGAATGGGAAGTGGCAAATATGCGTTGATTATAGAGCCCTTAATAAGGCTACCAAGAAAGACCATTTCCCACTACCCTTTATTGATCAAGTCTTAGATACCCTTGCTGGGAAGAAGTTATTTTCCTTCCTTGACGGATTCAATGGTTATAATCAAATCCGTATAGCCCCGGAATACCAAGACAAGACTACCTTTACTTGCCCATGGGGTACGTTTTCCTACAATGTCTTACCTTTTAGGTTGTGTAATGCACCTACTACTTTCCAACAAGTTGTCTTAAGTATTTTTGCAGATTTAATTCATGATTGTGTGAAGTGTACACAGATGATTTTACTATTTATGGGGACACGTATGAGGAAGAAAAGGAAAATATAGAAAAGGTTCTTAAAAGATGTATTGATACTAATCTTTCATTGAGTCATAAAAAATGTCACATCTTAATGACTGAAGGTATCATCTTAGGACATTATATTTCTGCAAAAGGAATTGAGGTAAATCCCAAAAAGGTAAAGATAATTCAAGACTTTCCTGTGCCTACTTCTCAAAAGGATGTACGTAATTTTTTGGGTCATGTTGGATACTATTGGAGGTTTATTCAAAATTTCAGCAAAATTGCCTCACCTCTTTTTCTCTTGCTAGGCAAAGATGTTGATTTTTCGTGGATAATAGAATGCCAACAAGCTTTCGAAGAAATCAAAGGGAAGCTTGTAACTACACCAGTTCTGTAAGGTCTCAATTGGGAACTATCATTTCACATCCATACTGATGCTTCAGACAATTTCATGGCATCAGTACTTGGACAAAAGGAAGATTCTCTCTTTTACTTCATTTATTATATCAGTAAGAATTTTACTAGTGCAGAGGTAAATTACACTATAACCGAAAAGGAATTTTTAGTTGTAGTCTACACGACAAACAAATTTTGCCATTATATAACTGGGTATAAATTCTTTGTACATACGGATCATTCTTCTATTAGATTTTTAATGAATAAACCAGTTGTTACAGGGCAAGTGATTCATTGGTTGCTTTTGTTGTAGGAATTTGATATCACTATTCTTGACAAGCAAAGATGCAAAAACGTCGTTGCTGACTTCTTATCCAGATTGCAGTGTAATAATGAACCAATTCTTGTGGATGATACATTTCCTGATGAACATCTTTTTTCTATTTTTCTAAAAATCCCATGGTTTGCCAATATTGTTGATTATCTTGTCACATGTAGGTTTCCACCCCACTTTTCTCCAAGAGAACAACGAAAGATTATAGGACTTAGTGGGCAATATAGTTGGATTAACAGTTTACTCTTTTGTACTGGAATTGACAACATTATGCATCATTGTGTAGCAAAAGAGGATGTCTTTGACATACTTTGTGCATGCCATTCTAAGCCTTGTGGAGGACACTTTGCAGCGCAAAGAACTGCTAACAAATTTTTTGATTGCAGGGTATTGCTAGCCAACAATCCATAAGGATTGCAAACGATATGTCCAACATTGTGATAAGTGTCAACGTATGGGTCATCCTACATGTTCTGATGAAATGCCCTTAAACCCACAGTTATTAATTGAACCCTTTGAAAAATGGGGTTTGGATTTTGTAGGACCAATTAATCCTCCTTCTAGGGATAAAGAAAATATTCTGGTTTGTACTGATTATGTGACTAAATGGGTAGAAGTAGTAGCTTTGAAACATGCTAGGGATACAAAGGTTGCTAACTTCTTATATTCTGAGATCTTTACCAGGTATGGTGTACCAAGGGAAATTGTTACAAACCAAGGACCACAGTTCACCTCCGATCTGATTGCAGCTCTAGTGCGAGAATATGAAATCAAGCATCAAAAATCTTCTTCATACCATTTGCAAGACAATGGACAAGTGGAGGTGACCAATCAAGAGTTGGAGAATATCCTCACGAAAACTATGGCACTACACAAGAAAGATTGGTTAGATAGACTTCTTGAGGCAGTTTGGGCCTACAGGATGACTTGGAAGATATTTTTGCAAGAACATTCAGGTGCCTTGTGGCCAAGTTTATTATAAATATAACAAATAATTTGATTACTTTTGGGACGAGGGGATGAATTTTTGTGAAGATACTTGTTTTTTGGTGCATATGAATTGCGTTTGTTGAACTTGCGAGGCTGAAATTTGACTTTATAATTACGGAATTTTTTATTGGCTATGTGTTGAGTTTTGGTTAATGGATTACAACCATATGTGTTTATGAAGGTAGGGGCAATGCGTTGTGCCTCATGCTTGGTAAATTTTTGTTGGTATTTGCAATCATCAATGACAAAGAATTTGTTCTTTAGCAAATTGGATGAGATCACTAATGGGAGTGAATGCAAATGAAATTTCTCTAATCTCCATATATCTTAGGACCTTGTCACCAAGATTATAAGGTAATCCTTCAAGATATTTTGTTTTTTCAAACTCAATTTTTTGTTCATCTTTGAGTTGATACAATGATTTTTTGAAGGTTTTAGAATACTCGGTGAAATCTTCAAATCACTACATTCCGTTGACAAAATATCTTTCATTAATCTTTCTACTCTGCAAATAGCTTCAAGGAAAAATTCATCAATCAACAATTCTAATAAACAATTGAGAGCTGGTAAGTGCACGTGTTCTTGTTGTTGTCTAGTCTCAAGGTTTGTCTAGACTTGGGTGACAAATTTTTGATAAACTTTTGCATCCTTCTCAGATTTTGATTTATGAAACCACCAATCATGAACAATTCCCCACATGTAGTTGACAACCAATTTACAAGTATTTTCTGAATTGGATCTAGACAAGGCTCCAATTATATTAAAAGTGTTGATCCAATTTTGTATTAGTTGGAATGGATCCTCAACATTATCTATGTCTAAATACCAAGGTTGTATAGGACATGCAGTCCTCATCATCTGGGTGTCTGATGATTTATTTGCTTTCTTTTCATGGGGTTTTGATAATGTAGGAATTACAAGAGCACTAGATGTAGATTTATTTTCTTGACTAATCAACCAATCTAAGGATGCTAAGAGAACTTTTATTGAGGTATCGACTTCTTCAAACCTTTTTGATACAATTTCATGTCTATCTTCTAAATGTTGGACTTTATCTACAATAGTAGTAATATCATCACCTCATCTATATAAAGTATTCAATATCTAATCAGTCTAGGTATGATTCTTGGCTAAAGATATTTTTACATCTTTTAGGCTATTATGGTTATCAATAGCTATATTACCCAATTTTTGTACATTTGGCGGATAATATTTACAAAATCTTTAAGAGATATGACATCAAGACACAAATCATCAATGTTTTGTTGTAGATGTTCATAGAACCTTGTAATGCAATTCCTTTTTTTAAACTCATTTGATGGCTCTAATTCTTCTAGAAATTGTGGTTGAAAAGCATACTAGAACAGACTTATTTTTCCATGTTCATTCTTGTAGTTGCCTCGAATAGGAGGCCATCTACCATTTTTGTAGAATGTCTCTTCCTACTCTTTGTACCATTCTAAAGTTTCTTTCCTTGGTAATGTATTGACCATGTTACAGAAAGGGTTATTTGACATAATCTTCTTTCCCTTTTCTTTTCTTCCTAGTCTTGTGGGATCATGAAAGTGATCTTATAGATCTCATGTTACTAATTCTAATAGATCTGGTATTGTATTTAAAGGGGTGTCTTCCATTTCTACAAACAGTTGTGCTTTCTTTTTGCTTGATGAAGCACTGAAATAGGATCTTGCACTTTGAAATTGTTCTTCAAAAAGATTTGAAGAATAACTTCTGGTAGAAATAGATCTTGGTATGATACTTACATAGTTTTGATTGACGTTATGGACTAGTTTGGTAGCTTCTAATAACCTAGGTGTGACATGTATTGATATGTATTGATATGTCCCTTTTGTAGTTGTACTTCACCATGCATTTCTCTAGCATATGGTAAATTTTCAAGAATAGCGGGATTATTTGTATTCGTCATAGAATACAAGACTTGTATGTTTACAGAACATATTTAAATTTACCAAACATATTTAGACCATATAAGGAAGTAAAAATTCCCCAACAATTTAAAGATCCATGTTTTACTTCTAAACAACCTTCATCTATGGCTGCTACTGTAAGATTGGGAAAATAAGTGAAGCAAACAAAATTTTGGTCAATCTAGAAAGACTGGATATTTGACAGGCATGATTATAATTTGCTTGTCTTTTGTCACATAGAGCTAAGTAACACACAAGTTGAATATTTTCAGGAATGCATGATCCCATGGTGACTTGAATAGCTCCAAAATGCACAAAGTTCACATCTTTGTGTTTCCTAATGTAATCTATTTCTTCAAAAGGTAAAATAGACAACATTTTGGTCTGGAAAGTTAGTTTAGGATCATATTCTAATGTCAATTCGATTGTTTTCATCCTTGGAATGACAAAATGCTTGAAAGTAGATTTTGAAATGAAATTCTTCAACAATCTTGGACCTAAAGCATTTTTCTTGTATATTGTCTCTGCTTTTAATTTAGGAAGCTCATAGTTACTTTGTCTCCAATGACTTATTCTGAAGTATGAATATCAAAGATTTCTTGTATGTCTAAGTCTCCTTCTGTTGGTTGTACAAGAGGTAGCTCAAATTGTCCCTCCATACTCGCTTCATTGATTCTTTCAACACCATCTTGGATAGAAAAACCATGGAATTTTTCCATTTCTTTGAAGAGTGAGAAGTTTTGGACAATCTAAAGTAAGCTTACAAGGGTTTTACAAGAGAGAACAACAAATCCTTTAAGGAGAGGAAAATAAGCAATATCAAGACACTAATTAAGATATAAATGTGAATAACTCTCAATCTCAACACAAAAGTGAAACCCTACAGAGAACTTCGCACTCTAGATAACTTCTCAAGACACTTTACTCAAAATGGACGAAGACTGATGGCTCTGATACCAAATGACGACCTATATTTTATCTCTTTATCTACAAAAGATTATTTCTATTCGTATTATATGAAATACAATGCTTCGTTACATTGAAATTGGTAGGCAATGCAACAACGTGATCAACAAGCATCATTTGACCTTCCCAACGAAGACCCACTATAGAAGACACCCACAAAATGAAAAATATAGACCTATGTAAGAGCATAACATAATCCTGTGAATTCATAATGTAAAATAGATCCGTAGCCACATTTTAGAAGGAAAAAACCGCTTACAATCAACAAACACTTAGTCATTACAAAGCACGCCATCTAGAACACAAAGCATAGAACTAGAAACTAAAATTTGAACCAAGCAAGAACTATAATATACTAGAAGGCTATAATATGAACCAGGCAAGAACTAATAAACTATAAAGCTATATCTGAACTAAGAACTATAATCCAAGACGTATGTTAAAACAATAGTGTAGGAGACTTTTACATCTCAAACCTAAGTAACCATTTGATAAGTCTAGATAACTTCACCTAAATTGTAAGTGTATTAAACATAAATTAAGGTCATGGGTAGAGAATTGTGGCATATCAAAATAGAAGAATAAAAATACCAAACACTTGTCATTGAAAACTAAATTATAGTTGTGTATTTAAACACCAACCACATCACAGGTGAGAGTGCTTCTCGATTTTCTTGGTAAAAGACAAATTAATTAATAAAATACCTGTTGTATTATCATAGTTACACTACTTATCAAGGCTCACCTGGACTTTGAAATTACCAAGAGGATTAAAGACTCAAGAACCAAGTTTCCAATGAGTTGGTCAAACTTGTCGACTCTGCTTGCAGACTTGCCAAACCCAACAAGTCTCTTCTACAAAATTCAGCCATGACAATTCGGTGGAAAATTAAAAAGAAACCAAGACACTCAAATCTAAAACACATAAAATGATCTTTAACAATTCAAAATGATAATCATTTCATTTGCAAGCACAAGCAAGAAGCAATAAAAAGAATTCAAACGAAAAATATAATCCATAAAATAAAAATAAAAATTACTACTTAATTACTTTGTTTTTGAAAGGTCTCTTTGAGCTTGGTTAAAAGCAATAAAATTGTGAAAAATGGCATACACCATGGAGGCAAGCACAAGAAAGAAGCAATCAAAATAATTGAAGCCAAAAATATAATCCACTAAAAAAATCAGCAAAACTACTACTTTGTTACTTCGACACTCGCATTTTTTGAAAGGCTTGGAAGACTATTGGAGCTTAGTTAAAAGCAATAAAATTCTGAAAAAAACATACACCATGAAGGTCTACATGGCCTCAAAGGTTTTAATTTAGGCTTAGTGCCAAAGGCTACCCCAAGTCCTAGGGGTCACCTCGCTTCTAATTTTAAAAAGCAAAAAATAAAAATTATTTTGAAACATGGATGAAAAAATAACTTTTTTATTCATTTGATTGTTTTCTAGTTAAATCCCAAATAATTGAATTAAACATACTCTTGGTTTGTTGAATCAATCCCTATCCTACGTAATGCTCTTGTAATTATAGCAACCATTGTAGACATGTCTATGATATAGAAGCGAACCCCCTAATTACTTTTTTTGATACTAACTCCTCTCTATTATAGCTCATGACTCCATGTTGTGATCTTTGCTTTTAATGCCTTTGGATATCATCATTCGTAAATTTTGTACACATAAAACACTAGGCTAAAACACTTATGTTGTTTCCTTCAACTTAAATCTACTTTTGTACTCATTTGATCGATGTATATTTGTATGTGATTAAAGTACTTTTTAGTTGATAAGTTTTTTATGTCTTGAAAGTTGATTTATTAAAAGGTGCATAAAAAAGCTTTAAATCCTTAAAAATCTCTATATTCATGGTTTTCCAATTTGTACAAGTCTAAGTCAAAAAAATCAGCTTTTCAAATGCAAGCCGAGTCTAAATCTTGTAACTATGTTTGCTATATATGAAATGCCACTAAGGTATGTGGATATGCCCTTATATTGGAATTTCCACGTGACTGGTTATAACCTTTATACATTAAGCCTAATTTTATTAATTTAAATTCTAAATTTAATTTATAAAACTAAAAAATTCCATTTCATTTATAAACCTAAGTTTATAAAAACTGAAATTATAAGTTCTATTTGTGAAGAGGTAAAACCTATAAATCTGGACTTAAAACTAAATTTTAAATTTGATCAACAAATGCTAAGTTGTATCTAGAACTATTTTAATTATATATCTATAGTTTTATAAGGCCTATCATTGACCAAATCGACATTTTATGAATATAAGTTAATAACTAATCAAGTACCTTACATTTATGTTATTGGCCGATAGGCTATATATATGTATGAGGTTTAAGCAGAACATCTCCTCTATATAAACAATTGCCGGGATTGCGTTTTGGTTGTGATTTACGAGAAATCAGATCTCCTTGCAACCACTGGCAACTCGCAAGACCTAGATATTTGCATATTTTATTTTCACGTGTCATAAAATCAAATCTATTTATTTTAAAGAAATAGAGTAGCAGTCGTAGGGAGACTGGTTTTGGTTCCTCCCATTTTATATAAATTTATTCTTTGGAAGCCATAGAATGTTTTTCTATTGTAGGAGAAGACTCAGCAGTTGACCTCCAGCTCGACCGATTTCCAATAAAGGATGCCATAATGTTAAGCGGTAAGTGCAAATGCAGGCCAGTGACTGGCTTTTCATCGAAACCTAGGCTTTGACACGGCCGCCGATTCCTTGAACATTATTTTTCCCGGTTCGGTAAGTCGCGAGAAGGCATGGTGATAATAGACAAGAAGACAGGAAAAAGCAAGGGTTATGGATTTCTGACCTTCAAGCACCTCGATGGTACCCTCAATGCCCTCAAGAAACCTAGCAAGATCATTGAAGGCCACATAGGCATCACCCACTTGGCTTCCTCTAAGCTAGGTGCCATTGATTTTCCCAACCGCAAAATTTCCATTGGAAACGTCCCTAGTGACATGCCCTCTGAATGTCTTTTAAGCATATTTTTTGAGTACGGTGAAATTGAAGAAGAGCCATTAGGGTTTGATGGGAAAAGGAGAGTTTAGAGTAGCGAGCACAAATGATAGGGAAAGCTTGCTAACAAACGAGAGGAATATGGAAAATTACACAAGTGAGTCAAAATTTCTTATTTCCTTTGCAAATTGGTGTGAATTGCAATTGTCTAGAGATTTTCTAGAGAGCAAGGTGTGGATAAAAACAATATTTGTGGACTCTGAAGTTTCACTATGTAAATTGTATCTGTGTTTTTATGGTTTGAAGGTTCTCTTAGATAATTTTTTTAATTGCATGAGTCTTTGTACAATTTGAACTTTCTCTACACAAACGGTGTAAAGTGGAGCAGTATTCGCATTATTTGAAGTATCTTTTTTATATCTCATTGGTATTTGTTTGAATTGAAGTTCTCTTCCATCAAATGGTGTAAATTACATAAATCTTTGTATGGATTGAAAGTTTTATGTAAACAATGGTATACATTGCAGCCGTACTTGTAGTTTTTAAAGTTTTTTCTATACAAATTTTCCTAAATAGCATTAGTGTTTTAATGGCTTTCAAAATACAAAGGAACCAGGTTGTGGTAGGGGTCACATGATTTTCGTAGCTATTGACCGAAATTAGAAGCAATTACCAATGAAAATGGCTTCATGATACAAGAAATTTTCTCTCTTGGCTTGCAGCTTAGAAAATTATGCTCCTAGAAGTAGCAATAGAAAAAATTAACTATAGAGTGTGGCTGCCTAAAGCCTAGAAATTGACCACATACTACACTAATATAAGTCTCACTTGCTATCCACCCAAACTCTACTAGCAAAATTTAGCAGACTCATAATAGACCATGCAAGTCTTCAACCAAAAAAAGGTTGTGAATGTGGTCAAATTTCAAATTGTTAATTATTGATTTCAACTGGTAAATTATCACCCAAATTTTATTGAAGGGTCTGGAAAATATTGCAGATGATCTAAATAGTACCTTATCTAGGGTTAATATTACAACATTCAAGCAACATTATTCATACGACTATGGGAAGTGGCTTTTGTTCAAGCAACATTCATTCCTTCAAATAATAATTTGGTTATATCCTCTACATTTCATTCACCACGATCATAAAGATGCGCATGCCATTGTCCACACTTATTTAAAAAGAAATTTTCAAATCCCTGAGGATAGAGCTAAGCTTGATTGGGTGCGAGAGCCCTTGCCAGGTACTTACTTAGCAAATTTCTCCATTCCTAGAAACATGGATATTTGTGACTTAAGCGGTGGCTTTGGAGATGGGGAGAGCTGCAAGAGGGTTACTACTGAAGGCGAATGTAGCATGCAGGGGATGAAGCTGAACTTCTCTGAGGTCTTAGTGGAAATTTGGAGAGCTTGCAAGGCACAGGGAGGGATGGGAGGAGGGAGTGAATGAAGGAAATTTATTTGTAACAAATACAATAGAAAAAACAAGAAAAGCAAACTCATTTTCACTTGTGGGTAATATACATTTATGAATCTGTTTAATAAAGGGAGAAACATGTTCAATGGGTCTAAACTCTAATCATTAAAACCCATCAAGCAATTAAAAAGAGAGATAGAAAATTTCATACAACAAATGATCAAACCCCACAACAGAATTATAAAGAACATCCAACATCAGATTGCTTATCTACGGAAGATTGTTAATTTTGGGAAAGAACAGTGAAGTGAATCCCATTCCAAAATTCAAATAAGGATCTGAGGGCCAGCAACAGGGCAAGGATGACAACAGGGATCACTATTTTTCATCTTTTTGTAGTTTATTTCATCATTTGACATTCAGATATATTGATGCTTTGCCCGTATGAAGCAATCTCTGTCTTGATGAACACAAGAACTTTTTAAAGTTCTGCACCAAGTTGTTTTAGGATAGGATCATTTAAGGTTGGGAATGTGAAGATTATTTGCAACTATCTTCATCCTATGATATGTGCTTTATTGTAAATGACACTTGTAAATTTTAAGCTAGAGAGAGTTTGGTTCATGGTTTGTTTTGGGAGTACTCCCAATCATTTTTACATTTAGTAGATTCTTGCTACACAAAAAGAAAGGAATAATTTCCCTCCAAAATATGGAATGGGCAAATTATACTGAACTCAAAATGGTCACTGTGTAAATAATTTGTAGTCTTTAGCCTGCTTATAACAAATATTCCTGGAGCCTTATATGTGAGTTTAGTATATAAGGCAAAGAGGGAGTGAAGCTGCCATGGTCCTAACTAGGAAGGTAGGTAAAAACCAAGTGCATAGTGTGGTTTGTTTTATGCAATGCCATGCAAATCATTATTAGGCATTGTTTCACAAAAAATTGGAGACGTACTTGCTAGATTACATGCCAAGTACAAAGCAGATCATGGATGAATGGGGTCTACTTCTCTGAGCATCAGAGTGATTGACCTCTAAGAGAACAAAAATGTAGCTAGGCTTCGCTAAGAGTAATTGTTTTCATTGTAAGAGGTATATTTATGTATTTCACATGCAACCAAAAGAATGCTAAAGAAGCCTTCTATATATCTTTCCAGTATAGCTGTCATTATGTTAATAAAGTTAAACTTGGAACTTAAACAATCAAAAGTATGTTTGACTACATTTTCTATAATGGTTTCATTATCAGCATATTCTAAACAATTTGCAGCTTCCTGGGATGTCTGAAATCTATTGTAAACAAGAAATGGATAGAGATTTAACATTTGAACAAACTAAAAATAAACAAAATTATAGATGAAACCAATAACATAGGCAGATACCCTAAAGATTCATGTCTTCCCAAAACTATAGAAGCATTGAGATCACAGATAAAAGAAATGTAAAATTTAAATTACTTGAAAATTTCAACATGATGACATAAAAGAACGGAAACACAAAAAATTGAAGTACAATATATAAATCAAACTTTTTCTAAGCCTAAGTCTATGTAGAGGATCATTTTCCTACAATAGGGAACCTGTAACTAGTCTTGTAACCTGTAAAATCACCCTGTTAATAATCCAAAATAGGGTATAGCTTCCCCATATGGCTTCAATCAGAAGCAACAATCACAACCTACTTATCCAAAAGAACACCAATATGACTTGCCATAATTGCACAATATGAATTTGTTAAAAAAATTATACCAACCTCCAAGAAAATGCAATTCATAGGTGTAAAACTTGACAAGGTATTCCATTAACATGGTAACTTGAGAACAGATGAATTTATAATTCACTGTGTCAAGGTAGACAGTAGTGTAGATTTATCATATCCCGAGGCATTTGATTTCTTCTGTTTCAAGCACTGCTTATGTTTGTTGTGATTTTCTCAATTTTGACTGAATACAAAGTATATTTATTAGTGTAGGAAGATTGTGCTCTTTCCTTAGGTGCACTCTATTGTGTTCTATGAAAGTTAAATCAATTTAAGATTGGTGTGGAATATCATTTTCTTTTATTTTTTAGTCAAATTCAGTGCTATTTCTAGTATTCGTGTCCTAAAAAGTGGCCAATACTATTTAAGTTTACCTCATGTTAAAGACCTCGATTTAAGTTTTCCAATTCAAGCAATAAGGAAAATATTGCAGATGATCTAAATAGTACCTTATCTAGGGTTAATAAAAATGAAAAAGATGTACTGAAAAATACTTTAGAAAATAAAATGTTTATGTCTAGGTACCAAATAATTTTAGTAAAATAGCTAACCTATTTCCCTATTGTTTTCTCTAGTTGTTAATATTACAACATGAAATTATGGATAAAGTTATTCAACAAGAAAAGCAGAGTCTAAGGAAGGTAAGCTTTTAGTGTAATAGTTTGAGAGCTCCCTTGATTTTAAGTGGGTTATAAGTTAATTTTCTATTTCTTTTGGGTAAGTTGAATATTTCAAATTCAAGAAATGGCAAGAGAGATAAGATTGTTAATTGATCTTCTCTATAAATTATTTTCATTTTGCATTATGAGTTCGTACAGTCTAACAACCTTTCTTTTAACCCATCTGCTAAAAATGGTAGTTGTAATGAAAATATTCAACTCAATCATTTGAAAATTATTACAGTTTCTTAAAGTCCTTAATAATATTTAACCTTGTGTACTCTCAGGTAGATAATTGTCATGAAGGTCCTGCGTTGGACTATGTGCATGATAAGGCATTTTTCCAAGATGAGCCAAATCAATTTAATTTGGTCCCCCTAACTCCTGTACTTCGTCTGCAACCAAGTCAAATAAATTTAAGAGAACCGGATCATTTATCTACAGCCTAAACTATGTTTGGGTAAATATAAAACATTAATACTATGATTCCTGTTTTCTGTTACACAAATATTTTCCAATTTACAAAATTAATCATACATACATTCGTTTGGTTTGATGACAGATTTGACAGCTTTGATCAGAAAAGTTGAAGCTCTCAACATGGGAGAGGATAAGATTTACATTTTAATTCTAGAAATTGTCGAATAATTAGGGAATGGAGTGCATTTGTTTAAAAAATTTATGAGTGATAATTTATAAAAATTTGATGGTTCAGTTATTCCATCCTTCCATCATTTGTAAGAGAAACTTGTAGGTGGACTGCAAGAGGTACTACTACATGGTTCAACTCCAACAAATTTCTTCAACTGGGTATTGCTATTTTTTCTGGTCATGCAAATATGGAAGAAAATCAATAAAAGGTCTCTGCATGGTTCAACTCAACAATTTCTTCAGCCCAGGTATTGCTATTTTTTTGGTCATGCAAAATATAGGAAAATCAATAATAAAGAGAAAAGGGATAAGGATGTTTGGCAAGGCAGTTTATATTCAGTCTCGCTACAACGGGTTGTTAATGTGGTCAAATTTCAAATTGTTAATTATTGATTTCAATTGGTAAATAATAATTTATCATTGTTATCACAAAATGTCTCACCAACAAGCAAGATGCATAAATGAAATTTTGAAAAATTAGGGATAAAATGTTTGACAAAAGAGAAATACAAACAAATGTTGCCTCATGACCTGCCATAATTGCCTGATGAATTTGTTAAAAAAATTCTACCAACCTCCAAGAAAATGCAATTCATAGGTGTAAAGTTAAATCTCATAAATTTTGTCAACTTTCTACCTTCGTGTGCAAAAATGGGAGCTTTGGAACAGTGTATGGACATTTATGGGAAAAAAAGGTAAGTACAGTTTTTTACAGCCAGACATTACCCTGTTCCTGTTTCTTCTTTTTTTCATGGTTTTACTGCATGAGAGATTTTTGTCATATGTTGGTGTGTTGTTTGTTTTGAATAATTTATGCATCTTTATTTAACTCTTGTTGGATAGAGTTGCTGACGACATAACATTTGACAATTAAATTAGTCAAAGTCATCAAACATTTAAATTGCATACCAATAATGATAGACCTAACAAGGGAAAGTTGTAATGACAAATGAAAGTATTTATGGTAAAGATCTTGATTATTTTCTAGTTTGAAATTTTTTGTTTCAATCGTGTTTGGATCCTTGTAAATGGATGCATATCACTTCTCTTATGCAACCTTGACTGCACAAATGTACCAAAAAAATAGACCTTTTATTTCAAATTGACCTTCAACACCTTTTCGATGTACCCATTGCACACCAAATTTGTTGGTAGATATCCACAATTGTGTAGGTTATGTACATGCTTTGAGAATTCAAATATCATTTCATATTGGATTCCTAGTTCACAAAATTTTGGTTCAAGCTAATTAGTAATCGTGGTGTTCTTATATTTTTCTATCGGCATAACCCTTGCACCCCTTCTGGTGCAAGTGCTAGATGTAATGTACTATTGTATCCATGATGCGTTGTATCTGTGGAAATATGCTCCACAATTGTCATATTGAGCTATGAATTGAAATGAGATAAAATGTTGTATGTATCTTTTCATCTCTTTTGATCTTGGATGGTTGTATGTTATCTTTATGTAATCTTGGTTCATTTGTTATCGTATGGTATTAGTTCAGGATTTTGTGATGT
>VDFB02205036.1:0-46842 GCA_007258455.2 Sequoia sempervirens | reverse complement strand
TTTAGGATTTTCATTCTGCAAGATATACATAATTGTCATGTTGCCTCATCAAGCCCTCCTTCTAGCACTAATTTTGTTGATGTGACTGTTATATACACAACACCATGCAAATAAATCCTTGCTAATCAAATAAGAGAATTTATCTTTCTTGAAATAATCACTAGAATTTCCTATTTAAAGGGAATCTTAGCTATCCTAAGGCTCGAGAATTTTAGGTCTTGATGCACTAGGTTCACTCAAGATTTGTTGTGCAATTGTTATTAAACATAAGGGGTCTACTAGTTTAAATATTTTAACTCTCAATAAATTAAGTAATGTACAAATATTTAGCAAATATGACATGCACTAAATTTCACTTCTAATACTCCAAATCATTCAAAAAAGAAAAGAGAAACTTTAAAGAAAGGTCAAATTTGAGAAGAAAGGGGCCTACAAAATTAATGTCTCCTAGTTATTATCCACACATTCACAGAAAATTAACTAAACCAAAGTATTAACTATTTTGTATTTCACCATATTACTTCACAATTACATACAAAATAGGGTAAATGTTTGAAGAAAAAGAACCGTTCACCACCAAAATAGTATCAAAATGCACCCAAATCTAGTGCAGCAAATTGACTCTTCCGATAGGAGCAAACAACATTCTATTATGCAAGATATACGATTTGGAATAACCTTCAAATTTCTTTGATATTAGAAACTTCTACTGTAAGCACAAGTTTTTATGTTGGAATTGAAAAGGAAACATAAAATAAATGTAAAATTGGTGGTATGCCAATTCTATCTCTAATAAGTTCAACAGATTTTGATCTTTAAAAAAGAGTGACTCCCTACGCCGGATACAAAATCACATGGATCAACAAAAATAATCCAATCAAAATATAACACATGGCTCAAAGAGCACAATTGGCATGCTAGCAGATATTTTTTGCATTCTCTAGAGTTATAGTAAAAGTTGACCCTTTGACTTACAATAATAACCCATTGATGCATGAAATTATGGGTAAAATAATATCAGTTCCTTTTAGTCTTCAAAACTTGCAAGAACAAAATGCCAGCCTCTTATAAATTTCCCAATTTTGGTGATGAGTTCCACTTCTGGGAAAGATTCCTGAGAGTGGAGGGCAAGAAAAAACTTTTGTTCTGCTGACATCAAAAACCTAGATCATATTTCTTCCAATTTCCCACTTTTCACCTTCAAACACGTCTTTAGCTAATTCAAATCGGGTTTTGTTTCAATCGTTGAAATACTTGTACCATTTTTTTCTTTTCAATACTTCCTGCTAGTTCTGGCTTTCACAAACAACTACTTTCCCTTAGTAACCACCATCTCTCTATATCGTGCATCACTTTACAATACTCATCAAGTAAAATATTGTGCATTTAATTAATGCATTCACAAAAATAAACCATTAAATCTTGCATTAATCCAATTGAACCTTTCTCAAAGCATGTTTACAAGAATAGCAATAAATTCATTTAATTTTCTGATTTTTCATATTTGTGGGTTTAGAAGTTTTTTGGTTTTCTAGATTTGTGGGTTTAGAAGTTTTCAAGTTTGGAAAATCGCAACTTAATATTGGATCTTTCTTTTGGTGAAAGATATCCTAGATCCCTACTTACCGCTCTTCGGATGATACTTCACCTGGCGCCAACACCCTACATACTTCCTACTAACTTAAAGCAATCACTTTGACTCGTCTGCTTCACACATTTAATGTTACTGCCAACTACACTCTACCAAATTTTCCACTGACTAAGCAAATCCCTTAGGTACTCCATGGCACCTTAGTCTTAAGAAAACTTCCCCACTGAGATTCGATGTGATCAACTTCTCTGAGACATTCGACTTGGTCCAAATTTTACTCGATACCAGTATCACATACACTCTTTTAAATTTTTACCTTGTGCAGGATGTAGTTATAGATTTACACTTAACTAATCGGGCAAATTTGAAAACTTAGGGTCCCCATGTTATCAGAGGTAACTTAGGGTCCCCATGTTACTGGAGTAACTTGGGGCGTGTTGTGTGACCACACAAAAGAAATAAATGTAGGTCATGTTCATATGAAGTATATTGATGCCTAATATATATGATTTTTATGAGATGGTTGAGGGTGGTATAGTTATAGTATAGATGGTTGACATTTGTATATTCTACCACTAAGCTAGTGAACATAGAGAAATTTAGTTGGTGTAGAGAGGTCATGTGCCTTCCCTCTTCTAACATTTAATTTTAGTCTTATTATGTTTTGTATGGTAAGTATTAAGTGGGAGAATATTAATATAAGGTGTATCATTAACTTTGCAATCCTAACTCATAATTAATTATACTTAACTATATACACAATAAAAATGTATGATCTTCAAACATGTTGGAGTGGGCTAAATAGGATGATCATACACAGATTGGGATATTATTTAACTAATTGCTTTTATCTTGGCTATTTGGTATATTGTGTAAGTAAGCAATGAATAGGGAGATTACATTGAATATGTTAAAATTGGGAGTTACAAAGTATCTTCCTGATACGGTGATTATGACACAAATATTGAATGTCTTCATGAAGTACATAGGATTAGGTTCTTTTGATCAATTTGATGTAATAACATAATCCATGGCATCTATGATGCATTAAAGGGGTGTAAGATGTATAAGAAGAGTTAAGTACTATTACAAGATTCTAAATCATGAACATAGGGACATTGAATTTTTGTCATAGCTCATGAAAAACTCGCGATTTTAGATACTAGTTGACAGCTTCTAGTTTCAAATATTTCTAAAGGAATGAGTGATTTTATAGATATATATTCGTTTAATATTAATATAAACTTGAGTATCTTTGATGGTGGAGTTTCAAATAAAAAAATCTCCACACAAATCTAACAACTTGTGATTTATATTTTTTATATTTATTTTTTCATAAATTTATTAATTTTATTAACTTAATAATATATTTAATTAGAATAAATCTATATCATCATAATATTTTATTGTATTGTTTACCATATTAATCAACAAAGCTGAAGTTTTACTTCTAATATACAAAATCCTTATCAAATTTTAATTTCTACCTGATAAAAATTTTATGTGGCCTTTCATGCACAGAATTAAGTATCTCTCATCTTGCATGTCCTTCTCCATCACCAGTTTTTAATCCTTGTTAGAAACTCCTCTTGTGCACCCTTTTTGTTTCATTTAACTAATTTTGATAGTTTCCTCAAAATGAAAAAAAAAATCCATCACCATTAGACAAAACAAACCAATATTAAACACTCGCTTGAATTATTGCAAATCACACTACACCACACTTCCTTTTTTATTGTCAATGATTCCTGCATTTTTATACATAATGTCTAGTTTTCCATGCTTTTTCATGGCCAAGTCCACTATGGATATATGTTTCCCAAGGAGAAATTTAGTGTGTCTCATGTATTGTTGGTTTTTAGTCATGTGATATTTTAATTCATAACATTACTTGATTTTACAAATTTAAGAAATTTTATGAGTTTTGGAAAGTCATCTACCAAGGGCATGAATGTCAATGGTAATGATAATTTTTATATTATTTCACATCTCGATTTTTCTTAAATAAACTTTATTTGATGATAAATGGAACTCGATGAGACCATTGGATAATATGTGTTTGAAACATAGATTAATGTGTTTTCATGGATCATAAAATAGATGCTATCTTTAAAATGCATGTTGTTGTGATTAAAATAATGATAAATTATTATGATGTATGGTTGTATGAGCTAACCTATTGATGAGATATTGAGTGTAAATGAGTGTAGGAACAGGTTGAAGGTGAGAACATGGTTGAGATAGAGATGACCTAGTTATCCTACAATAGTCGACATGATAGAAATCATATGCACACTCATGTAGTTGTATTCATCCTACATTGTGAATGATTATGTTATACATTGTGTTATCATGAATACGTCATTGTCTATTATGCGTTATGATTTAAATAATTACTATGTCTTATGGCTGTTTTGTTTGTGAAAATTAATTTAATTAGAAAAATAAAAGGTTTTATTTTCAAATGTTTGATAATGATAAATCTCATCATTTATATTTATATATAATAATGCAATTATATATGTGTGTGTGTGTGTGTATTATAAATATAAAAACTTTATGTTCATAATTATTATATTCGTATATCTATATATAATAATGATATTATTATTTATATATATGAATATATAAATAGCTTACTATTAAAAAGAAAACAAAATTAAATAAAATAAGTTTTAAAATCAAATGATTTGCATCATAAATCATGTGATCACATGGCATGTAGAGAAATTTTAATTCTAAAAATAAAGAGGTACTCCAACTGGAGTTGAACACTTGCATGCAAATATGAAAACCATGAAAAGAGAGCTCAACAAAGGGAAGGGACGACTATTTTGATATCATTACTAATAGTGACTGAGGAGGATTGGCATCATAGTATCTAAGCAGAGTTGAGGAGTTAGCATGCAGAGTAAGAGACGGGGCATTACCTCAAGTGCTATTGTTGTTTATTAGATGGCTTATGAATGAATGGTAAAGGCTTAAATGGAACCAAATCTATAAGTTTAAATGATGAATGATATTAATATTGTATCATGGGGTTTGAAGGAAATTATTGTTTATACCATAGCATATATTTAGTTCTTTGTATCAACCAATATATGTATTATTATGCATGTGCATACATAACAAAACTTGTGTGTCGACCTTATTGCCTCAGTATATGGCATAAATCTGCCTGTAACTTTTTGTGGCAATTGAATATATATTTTTGTACCTCTATTATATATGGACATGCATACTAAATTGATTAAGATATTTGGTTGCCATATATGTGTAGATACCATCATATTGATTCACCTATAGCACTTGAAACCATAGAATCAACCATGTTTTCAAAAATATTTGTAGTTGTTATAAGAACATGTATATGATTATTATGTATAATGTAATATAGCAGTTATGTATATTGATAATAATATATACACATATATATGGTATGACTTTATTATATCTGAATTAATGATCAGTTTGTGATTGTAACCATATATGAATTCTTTGTTGTTGTTATAAAACCATTGTATTATTCCATAATCTCAGCATATATAAATAGTAGTATACATATATCTATTTATGTATAAATATAGATATATACGTGAAACTATGTATATAAAAATATAGTGTATTTTCCATGAAGTTAACACCGGTAAGCATTTTATTTATGTTATGATGATTCCATAATAAAACTGTAAAATTGAATATATGAAATTGTCATATAATTGGTATGGATCTTATTCTTTTATTTCCAATCAACATATCAATGGTATATATATGTATGTATGTATGTATGTATGTATGTATGTATGTATGTATGTATGTATGTATGTATGTATGTGTATGTATATGTATATACATATAATTATATAAATATAATAGTACAAATATGCATCATATATTATGAACTAGTTTTTAATGGATTTAACCTACGTGACATTAAATATTAGTTAGCATTGCATATACATTAAATATTGCATGAAATTGAGAAATATCATTAGTTAGGGATCAAATTGAATGTCAATTATACATTCAACCATCATTATGTATGAAAGGATTGAAATAAGAAAAGACCTTCATATAATCATTTTGCATGAAAAGAAAAGAGTTATTTAAATTTTCATGATCATTGGGTATATGCATGTTATATTATCTTCATGAGGAAAGTAGTTTTCTTCTATATGTGATTTGGATTTACCTTCTAAGATGGGTGCTAAATAGGGACTAATAGAGGGGAGTGGATTGATTTTCAGATCTACCTACCATTTATGATTTAATTACTTTGGCTAAAGTTGTGTACCATTGAAATAAATGGATGTTATTTTATTCTCTTTGTCATATCTTGATAGTAGGAATAACATGTTCATATATAACATGCATGTAGATATATCAAGTTGCGCTGAATTCCCTCCTTCCAACCATTTCCAGGTTGCTAGGCTTCTCGTGTAGGGTCAAGTATTGTTCATGTTAAGAATTCTAGGGAAGCGTAAGCTTCATGGTTGGACGAAAAAGTGCTTGAGCCATGTTCTTATCTCTTGGTTTATCGATGACCATTAGGGTTAGTGGCGAATGGAGAATCCAATGATTATGTTTCTTTTATATCTTTACTTGTATTGTTATGACTGGATGGGCATGAGAGCCCGAGTCATATTCTTGCATAAACTATATCTTGTACTTGAAAGGTTCAATTTGGTTGCTTCTATGCTTAGGAGATAGAATAACAAACTTCTACACTTCTCATTCAAGGAAAACCCTAGAGATTTTAATCTAAGATATGCAAAGGAGACAGAGATCTTGCAATAGGGTTGTCCTAGGGTCTGATTATAAACTAAAGAGAGGTTCACCACCAAGATAGGGATTGGAAAGACTAATGAAATGTAGGACCTAATGTTTAAACCTAATGCAATGCAAAACTTCACTAAATGACCTAAAAATGCATGTAATTAGAATAGAAAGATGGGAGATGAAAGGTGTGCACTTGGAAACCTGAAGAATACTTAATGAAGACTTAAAATGCTGAAAACACTAATTTTAATGATGACTAGGACTCATACGCTAGACTGGGAAATATAGTCCCAAATTAGGGTTTCTAGGAAAAAACTGAAATTTGGCAGAGAGATGACTGAAACTTCTAAAATCTATAAGTTTTCCTATACTAGGACTTATACGCTAAAAGTGGTGTATCATTTTAGTTAGGGTTTTCTGGAAATTCAAAGTCTGATTCTGCTCTATTCTTGCCACCCGATTTCAAGATTTGAAACTTTGATTTGCAACCTATGGATGTATTTCAATGATCTCCAATGCAAGGTGACAACTTTGAAAACTTTGAACACTTGACAACTTTCTCCAAACTTTCTCTTCAATGTGTCTTCAATCTAGATCTACAAATCACAAACTAAAGAGGGGAAAATGTTGTTTTGTTAGTGGAAAGGAGTTTTCCTTGGTCAAACCCCATTTTGGTAATTAAACCTTGTAATGAAATGAAGGAATGATGAATGAACAACATGCAATGTTACAACTCACCAAACACTAGTAATAAAGTGTTGCAAACATGTATGAAGTGACTCCAATGGGTGTAGATCTTGACTCTTACTTGAATGTGATAGATCTTGAATTGAATGCTAGCTTGAATTGTGAAACCCTACGTCACAATTGTTAGCTCAAAAACAAATGTGATGCTTGATAATTGAATTATGCTCTAAAACACTTGATAATCAACCCTTGAATACTCTTGTAAGCACTTGAATGCTCTTGTGAACTCCAATTTTCTATTAGGAATGCTCTCATGAAAGTCTTGGATGAAAATGAGTGAAATAACCTTGTATTTATACTTGTTTATGCCAAATTTCTAATTACAACACTACAAGCTGACATCAAATCTAGGAGAATGAAATCCCACCAAGAATTTGAATTAATTTTGATTTTCGGCCACATGGGACTCATACGCCAGAAGTGGTGTATGAGTCCCATTAGGTATTAATTATGGGACACATTTTCAAAAATGCTTAGAAAGATGTGAAATCAAGATTAAAGCCCAAAAACCTAGGTGGGACTCATATGCCCAAGGTGGCGTATGAGTCCTAGATCACCAAATTTGGGCTACACAACCTAAAAACACCTGAATTATGATTGGATCTTGGTTTATGCTGGGAATATCTCTAGAAAAATGCATTTAATGAGGCTTGTGGATGCAAAATAGGGCCAATTAAAGCATAAAGAAGCCCAATTATTTAATAAAACCCTAGAAAAGTGTGGAAGTATGGTACAACACTTTACAACACCTAAAATAAGGTACAATTAAGTTTATTTAGTTCACAAGCGCCTAGGACCTAACGTGAGTGTGTTAAAACACATTACAACACTAAGTCAAGGAATTGTTAAGCTCAATTTTATAAGGAGGGCCCAAACAAGTGTGAAAATGTCACAGACGACATTTTTCAACACTACAGTACTCTATAATACTTGACTAGACAGTACTCCATGTGATGATGTACCTTATTTCTGGTACTTAATATTCTAGATTAGACACTTTTACATGTGAGATGTAATATGTCATTTGTATATGTTGAATATGTTTCATTTCATTTCTATATTTATGTGAAAATGAGTTACTATTTATTTTTATGAGATAGTCTATGGTTTTGAACCTTACTTATTGAATTTTTAAAAATCTAAATTTATAGTTGGAACTATTCTACCTTCTATGACCTAAGTTGTTTTTCTATGGAGATGGGTT
This sequence comes from Sequoia sempervirens, assembly GCA_007258455.2. Taxonomy (NCBI): domain Eukaryota; kingdom Viridiplantae; phylum Streptophyta; class Pinopsida; order Cupressales; family Cupressaceae; genus Sequoia; species Sequoia sempervirens. Next base: position 38,521 of record VDFB02205036.1, on the reverse strand, counting down.
ATGAAACCTCACACTTCTCACTATATGCTAGGAATTTTTGGTTGACCAAGTCTTCAAATGTCCTCTTGAAGATGATGACCATGAGCATGGAATTTCATTGTCATTTTGGAGGATTCCCATCTTTCAAAAGAAGTTGAAAGATTGGTTAGATGAAGAGATCCCCATGACCTAGAAGAAATTCCATGTTGAATATTGCATCTCCAATTAAATAAAGAATGTGTAACATATCCTATTTATAAATTTTTAAGATTTGTTAGATTGGTGAATAACACGAGACATGGGATCAAACAACGAACAAAACACCTACTCAATAGCTCTACAAAACAAAGATTTTATATTCCTCAAAAAGAAAATACTTACAAAATGAATAATACAAGAGAGAATGAATGCTATATAAGAGCAACCTTAATGATAAAGTGATTATAACATGACAAGTTTCAACATCTTGTGTGATGAGACAAATTGATTTAATATTAGCTCTATAGTTAACATAAATAAAGCTTTGAATTTACTAATAAAGCAATCCTAAGTTTAGCTTAAGTGTATGAGAATTAGAATTAATAATAATTAATTATTCTCTAACACATGATAACTCTAACACCCACCTTAAGTGTAATTAAGGGAGTAGCTAAACAACTCTAAAAACCAATGCATAAAAAGCAAAGAAAGCATGAATGGGTCCTAGAAACTAGGCTTGATGAGGTACCCAATACAACTAAAGATTTCTAAAAAGTGGGGAAATGGAGAAAACCTCGTGGGAAAAACTCCACTCCAAAAAGAGATGAAAACATGTATGAGAAAACATGAAGGAAGGCCTCATGAAGACTCCCCAAAGACCACTTCCTTCACCCTAAGCATTGATCACAACTGAAGATAGTGAGGCGATGCCAAAGCTTTCATGAAGATTTCTACAACCTGCTCCTATGTAGGCATGTACTCCCAGGTGATAAAACCATCTTGAATCAACTATCGTATGAAGTGAATGTGGATCTCTATGTGCTTAGTATGCTAATGCTCCACAAGATTGCAAGAAATGTGAATGAAACTCTGATTGTCACACTAAAGAATAGTGGGACTATCAAGAGGAAAACCAAACTTAGCCAATGATTGTTGAAGCCACAAAACCTCTTGGCTGGACAAAATTGCTACATGATACTCAGCCTCTATGGATGATAATGTAATAGTAGATTGCTTCTTACAAGACCATGTAATGGGACCAGAACCAAGGCAAAAAAAAAAACGCAAAAGTGGACTTCCTATCATTGACATCACTAGCCCAATCTGACTCATTGAAGCCAATAATTTGAGGATCTCCTAATGTATAGTGAATACCTTAACATGAGGTGCCCTGAATATATCTCAAAATTCATTTGGAAGCTTTCCAATGACTCTCATGTGGATCATATGAGAATAGAGAGACAAGACCAACTACAAATGAAAGATCAAGAGGTGAATTTGTTAGGTACAAAAAACTGCCAACCAACTACCTGTATAATGTAGTATCTACCGAAGGATTAGTACAAGTGGAATACAATACAACACCTGATTGGAATGGTGTGGGGCTATGCTTGCAATCAAGCATGACAAATCTCTAAAGCATATCAAGAGCATACTTCTACTAAAATATGGAAATCCCATCTGAAGATTGAATAACTTGTAAACCAAGAAAGTAGTGCAGAAGATCAATATTTATCATCTCAAAGTACTCCATCAAAGCTCATTGAACATTCTGGATCATGGAGGATGAACCACCTGTAAGGATTAAATCATCCACATATAGCACAAGGATCAAAATATCACCCTCATGTCTCTGAATGTAAGTTGTGGGATTGGAATGACATCATGTGAAGCCAAAAGAAAGTAGAAAAGTGTCCATCTTCTCAAACCAAGCCCAAGGGGCATGTTTGAGACCATATAATGAACGACAAAATTTAAAAACCAACGAAGATTCCTTAGTAAAACCATGTGGCTTCTCCATATAAATCTCCTCATGAAGATCACCATGAAGGAAGGAACTCCTTATATCCATCTGAAATACTGACTGGATCCCTATGAAGCTAGAAGGGAAAGTACAAGGTGAATAGAATTCATCTTGGAAAAAGGTGCAAAGTTCTTAGAATAATCAATACCTTTGACCTGAGAGAAACCCTTTGCAACAAGATGCGCCTTATACTTATCAATAGAATCATTTGCAGCATATTTGGTACCATACACCCACTTGCCCTGAACCAACTTTCTTCCCTTAGGAAGAGGAACTAAATCCAAAGTATGATTCTTCATAAGAGAATAATACTCATCTGTCATAGCACAATCCCACTCAAGAACAATCACCTTTGAAAACTTCTAAGAATCATCTAAAATGGTATGACTAAAAAGACTAACACCCGATCTTTGTGCACGAGTGCGACGAGAGTCTGAAGGATCACCTGCCAAAGGTCCAACTACATCAATATTATTGCAGACCCACTTGGGTAAAGGTTGAATATTTGGAGGTGGTGGAATAGCTAGAGCATCATCCTCATCTACAAGAGATGAGTAATCCTCGAGATATGAGGAGTGAGTAGTAGGAGATGAGGGAGAAGCTAGGGATGGAGAATCCATCAGAGGCAAGCGCTCATCAAACTAGACATCAAGTGTCGAAACAAGACCTCTATGGAATTAGGATCAAACAACCTATATGCTTTAACATCCTCAAAGTAGCTAACAAATATGAGTGATCAGCTCTTCCTCTTCATGGATTTCTAGTGAGCTTCAGGAATGAATTCCCAAGCCTCATTACCAAAGAATCTAATGAAGATACATCGGGCTTGACATGGGACCAAGCCTCCTCGGGAGTCATATGTCACAATGCCTTGTGAGGCATACGATTCTGAATATAATTGGAACAATTAACTACCTCAACCCAAAATGAAGAATGCATATCTCATGACTGAATCATATAGTTGGCCATCTCCCATAAAATTATGTTCTTTCGCTCAACAACACCATTCTACTGAGTGGTGTATGGAACTGTAAGTTGATGTTGCAAACCATGCTTAGTGCAAAAGCCCTTGAAAGTCTGATTAACGTACTCCTCCCCATTATTTGTGTGCATCCATTTGATGCCATGTTAGATTTGTGAATAACACGAGACACGAGATCAAATAATGAAACAAACACCTTCTACTCAAGAGCTCTGCAAAACAAAGATTTTATATTCCTCAAAAAGAAAATACTTACAGAATGAATAATACAAGAGAGAATGCATGCTTTATGAGAGCAACCCTAATGTTAAAGGTATTAGATTATGACAAGTGTCAACATCCTATGTGATGAGATGAATTGATCTAATATTAGCTCTATAGTTAACATAAATAAAGCATTGAGTTGACTAATAAAGTAATCCTAAGTTTAGCTTAAGTGCATGAGAATTAGAATAATAATTGATTAAAGATTAATTAATTATTCTCTAACACATGATAACTCTAACAAGATCTCAATTGAAAATATAATTTTGTTTTAAAGATTTTTTTTTAAAATGTTCAAGAGAATTCACAATTTCTTTTTTATGTCTTAATGATTTAAATAAAACTAACCATACGCTAACATAAAACTTGTCATACACTAACACAAAGAGTTGTTTATGAATGAAAAATCAACATATATGTTCCTAAATAATAATAGCATTTGAAATAATATTACAACCCTGAGTAGTGTTTAAGAGAAAATAAACCCTTCTCTAAACAATTACAACTTCTCTCATAGACATGTCCTTGAGGTAGAAAATATCCTTCAATAATAGCTTTGAAAGAGTTGGCTTTATGGTGGGCCTTGAATATAAATATAGCTAAGCTACTATATAGATGTGAATGGTTTCTCAATTTATTTGTTTATTAATTACATTCATTTATTTCTTCTTCTTTTTATGTTTATTAGTGTGATTATATCTATCAAATAACCACCTATTGTTGCTATGGATTAATTATAATAAATTTTATTATTTATGTGTATTATCATTTGTGAATGCATCATTGTATTTGAGAATAAAAATGTTTTTTTCTAATGTCTTCATAATTTATTTGAAGCTTTGGAAAAAAGTAAGAAAAATCATCATTGCTTATGTTTTTAAGTAAACAACATATAAATTATATATCTTGGCTAATAATTGTAGCCTTACATTTTCCTTTATATACATGATTAGCTATGTTCTACAATATGATATTTCATTAATAAATTTAATTTAATTTAATTAATTTAATTTAATTTAATAAATTTAGTTAATTTTAATGTGAAATGTAAAATGTAGTTAACAAAGAAGTTTAGGTTAAGGGCATCTGCATCTTCATCTTTGAAAAATAAAAAATTGGAAAATGTATAGATAGTTGTGGACAACTAAAACTTGATGCTCTAAATTCTAGTATGAAATTACATAGTTACGGAGGATGGGCTTCAAAATCCATGATTTTGTCATAAACTTATGAAACCTTCCATTCTTGATTTGCCTTTATTAAATATTTGATCTTAGAAATGTGTTGTTTAGAAATTCCTTGGAGAGCTTGTTATGCTAGGGTATTAAAATATACTAACTTCCATCTTACACCTTATTCATTTGTCCCCCATTGATTATTGTTCAAAAGATGTTAAGACAAATATGATGCAACATGCCTACATGAAAATTTATGCAATATTAATTCTTAGATAATCATGCACATCTAGGATCTACCATGTTTTGTTTCCTTTCTATTTTCAGTGAATGATATGCAATGGCTAAGTTAATAATTTATAATATTTTTAAATTTTTATTTCATATAGTACTAGGGTTATAGGACATGTCTTTAAATATAAACAAATATACTCTAAGTTAGATGATTTGATATGCAAGTTCAATGGTATAATGGTCAAATTCAAGAAATTTTAGCCTTATGATGTAGGAATTTTCTTTTTGAAAATGAAGGGATGAGCAAGGTCATATTGTTGAAGTAGCTTAATGTATTTGTAGATTTGAAGATGGAAAGCTATAGATTTGTGAATAGAGAAGAAGTGGAGCAAGCGATGATGGAATTGATGGATGGAGGGGAAGGAAGAAAGGCAAGGGAGACAATGAAAGAGTTGAAATACAATGCCAAGATGGAAAGCATGGGAGGAGGAAGTGCAATCAAGCTCATAGCCCATCTAGCTATCAACCTCAACTTGGAATGTAATAATGATATGTTTATTAGTTGGTTAAACACTTCAAGTTGGGAAACATTAAGATACATATGGTGTCATTATAATTTGTGTGATACTCCTTGAACATCTACTATTAGATTAATGGTGATGATATATTTTATTTTAGAGATATTTTTTTGTGTAAGGGAAAAAGAAGAATTTCAGTGATAATATAGCATAGATCAAAATATCACATAATTATACCACATGACTATTACATTTGATGGTTGAGATGAAGGGTTATTTTTGTGTGCAAGGGAAAATGTGTTCAAAATGAAGGGAAATTGCAATAAAAAACCCAAAAAACACAAGAAACCAAGAAATAATCATATTAGGGAAAGAAGTAAATCATACCTTCATAGATTTGACAAAAACCAAGTATAGTGTATCTCTCAATGCATAGATTGCCTTTGGTAGATTGATTCAAATGTGTGCTCAATGGAATTTTGGTAGCATAACACTACTAAATTGTTCCAAAGATGTAAGATCCTTCAAAATGGCTAAGTCTTTTGCATATGAAGAGAGGAGTGATGGATGGATGGTTGAGATTGAGTGGGAGAGGATCAATGACTAGGAGTGCATGTGACCTCGCAAGCCATGAGATTGTGCCAAGTGGCACAATGTGATGGCTTGAGAAGGAGAGTGGTACTTGGGAGGTACCTTGGGAGATGGGGAAGATCTTTTGTCATAAAGGTCTTCCTTGTCCAACATTCCCAAATCATGAGGTTGGCAAGAATAAAGGAATTTTAAATTCCTTTATTATAATTTGGGACAAGGACCCATGTGGATTTGCTTTCCCAAAAGGGTAAAGCCTTTAAGGCTTAAGAGGAGATGGTGAATGGGTAGTAAAAGGAAAGGGGATCAACCCTTTTCTAATCTTAGGATTAGGAATGTGTAAGTGATTATGGGGAGGGTTAGGTGAAGATTAGGATTAAGGGTAGCTAATTAGAAGACAAGTAGGAGAATATGAAGGATGTGACATAAAGTGAGAAAAGATGATTAAATAATTTCTTATTTAATACATGTGAGGAGATGTGGTGGTTAATTAAATAAATAGCCATATTTATTTAATTTGGAGGATGAAAGGGTAAGTTAAATAATTAAATTAATTACTTACTTTAGGGCCTTAGAAGAATTTGGAATGGATCGGTAACATTAGTTAACTAATTAAAATATTATTTAATTTACGTCGATGAAGGGGAATTAGATGAAATACCAAATGAAATTGACCAAATGCAAGTGGTCAATTTTGGGTGTCTACACTTTTGTTGATTTAATTTTAAGTCAACCATTTCCTCATCCCTTAGTACCAAGGAGAAGGAATTGACTTTATTTATGAATAGATAGTTAAATAATTACACCATGATGTGTACATTGCATATAATTTTGAGTCAATATAGTTGGATAATATTTAGTCCATTTCCTACTTCCCTATTACATTCATGAGATAAGTAAAGTTTTTGTATGATAAGAGTTAAACTTGAGTTTCATATTCAACCTTCTTTTTTTACTAGTATAATACCAAGGTTTAGTATAACTACCTTTTACACCCCCTTCATCTAAGAAAAACGTCATCTTCAAATATCACTTCATGGGTTTTGTTCTTCTCTTTCCCTTTTGAAGGTTCTAGTTTAATGCCTCTTATTTCCTTGCTCACAATGTCCACCACTTTGAGGGTGAAGTGACACCACTTTTGATGAAAATAGATTTGATTTTCATGTTTTCCTTTGCACCTAACCATGGACCCAAGACACTCTTTGGATGCCAATTTATAATATAGTTGGCTCTGAAAAGTATGACAAACACTTGTGAGAAAGAAGAATTTAACTACTCAAAGCATATTTTTGCCACAAATAATCTAGTGAGATTACACAATAGAAAAATGTTTTTGATAAGATAAGCAGCATTTACAGGGTGTTGTACCCTTCACACAGGAGCCCATAGGGCCAAAATGAAGCATAGTCCAAAAGAGATCATGAACTAGGAAAGAAACAGAAACAACTGACCAACAGTTATAGAACAACAAACAAGGACTAGAACACCCCAGAACCTGAGGGGACTAGTCTGACACCCGAAACTCGAGGCCACGAAGAAGCGATGGATTTGGGCAGTCCCTTCTTCTTCCTCAGCACAACAGACCAGGAAGACTCGGAATCAACATCCACCGAACGAGGTGAGAGGAGCGGGTCCATCACAGCCACCCCGGGCAAGGAGCCACCACACAGTGAGGGAGCCAATTGTGTAGAAGAGGAAATAGGAGCAATCAAAGGATCAACAAAACCCAATAGTGAGGGACAGGTAGGATCCATCAGCACAGCGACAGCAGATCGAAGCGACAAAGGTTCAACGAAGGGGATAGTCGGAAGAGGGGCCCGAGAGGCCTCAGATACCAAAGGAGCAGGAGGGTCACCCTCCTCAAAGGAAGAATCATCCAAAGAGGGAGAACCAATAAATCTTCCAATTGCAATAAGAAAAAAAGAAAATAAAGCATTGATGCTAATAATGATCAACCACCACAAGAACTCCTACCATGCAAACGCCGATAAATCATGTTAACAACAAACTTATGGACTCAAGCAAGGTTTGTAAATAGATATCTTAGAGAGATCATAGATATTGTTTCCAACCATGGCTCTAAACTATTAGATATATCATTATGTGTCATACTAAGGATTGATAACTACAATGGGCCACCATGGAACCAAAATGACCATACTATCTATATCACTAGGTAATTTTATAGGAAAATATCATTGTCCATGACATGGGAAATTACTATACATGAATCCCAAGGTATAACACTATCTAAGGTGATGATAGGTATTGGTAAAATATGAGACAATGACCAACATTTACAATTAGATTCAAACCAAATCAATAAATGGACTTCATATTGAACCAAAATTCTACTTTGATTGCTACTCTAGAATGTAAAATAATCCAAATAAAAGTAACAAACTTGAAAAGAGGAGGCTCAATTATAATTGATCTCCTTTTCAAAAATTGAGGTACATGGAAACATCAATCCAATCTCTTCCAAATGATGTTTCAAATTATTTTTTTCATTCCCCTCTTCATAATATGTGGCCAAAAATAGGTTTCTAGGTGGATACTTACCAATCACAAATCACTAAGAAAAGAGAATTGTCCTCCTCATCCAAATTATATTTTCTTTACTTGATTTACATTACTTGGAATAAAATAGCTTCTCATTATTCACAATATATAGCTTTCTACTAAAATGAACTACAAATTTAAGAGTTTTATTGAATAACATCCTACCCCAATAAAATGAATTACAAAGAAGTAGTGCATGCTAGACTTGTCTACCAAAGGTCAAGAACAACTACAAGAATTGAATGTTAATGTTAGTAAATTCTACTAAAATTAAAGGTATTATAAAATATTTTTTCAAAATATTACAAGCAGATTTAATACAAGCTTTTTGTAAATTTAATCCCGTCTATTTCAATACTAGATTCTTTACATATAAAATCTCTAAATTGTATAGTAAATTTCAAACTATGTTTTTTATCAACAATTTGTTGCTACAGGTTGCTGATTTGTAGCTGGTGGGTTAAGGCTCTGTAGCTGTTCATTTGTTGTTGCTACAGACCTTAGATCCTAGGTCCCTTGCTGCTGATTTGACACAACTTTGTATTTGATCTTTGTAACCTTTGATCTCTGTAATCTTTATAAGATTTTTACCCAATTAAAAAAAACAATACAAATATTCAATTTCAATGCTATTAATTTTACATTTCTACATAATATGTATTGAAAGAATTGTAAATTAAAATGAATTCGTAACACACACAAATATATAGCTTGCACTTCCTTGTTTGCTCTAATTCTATATTGTTTGTTGCTGCATAGCCATCTTGTTGATGTTGATTGTCCTTAATCCAAATATAAACATCATTAAAGCGTAATATGTATTGAAAGAATTGTAAATTAAATGAATTCATAACACACACAAATATATAGCTTGCACTTCCTTGTTTGCTCTAATTCTATATTGTTTGTTGCTGCATAGCCATCTTGATGATGTTGATTGTCCTTAATCCAAATATAACATCATTAAAGCGTAAAGGATTGAGAGGTATACTAATCAACAAAAAATTATGATAAAAATTTCAATGGTCATGATGTCTTACTTACCATGATGAGTCACGTCAAGAATCACTAACTAATATTGTATCAAGACTTATAAATGATCTTTGTAGTGCCCCTCTCCAATATTTTTTCATATATATATATATTTTGAGACTTTATCTTGGATTAGCAAGTTAATAAACCTTTTAAAAGACTGATTAACAACTACTTTAGATGTCAATTTTTTTATAAAATATTTATGACTGCAATTTAAAACCTCTTTTAAAAAGTTATGATTTTCTATTAACCCAATAAGTTACTACAAAATTTATAGATAAATATAAATATAAATTACAATAGACATAACCACTACACCATCTTTAAATACAAATACTAATAATATTCTATTAAAAAACAAAAAAAAAATTATTAAAACACTCTTTAAAAACTATTTAAATTTTATAAAATGAAATAAACTATGTCCCTATTAAATCAAAATTAAAGTCTAATCAGGTTTTCTCACTCTGCAAGAAAAATCAAGAACTGATATAAAGGTCTAATATGATTTGGGTACACATTTGAGTAAAATGAAAATTTTGGTTGGCTGAACTCATTTTGATTTTGAATATAAAATCATTTATTTTTCAACTAAAATAACTTATACCCTTATTCCACAGAACTCCAAATGATGAACTAAAAACCTTTTTCACTCTACACCACATCTAGTAATATTTATCATAGGATTGGCATTACTGACAATCCTAAATCTATAATTTAATATTATTTATTTCATGATAGATAGAGCTAGATTAAGAGCAGCAGCAAGAGAGGATGCCAAGGAAGCATTCACAGGTCTCAGACAGCAGAAGCAGCAGCACAAAGCAAACGCACTGCAGGAAGGAAAAAAAAAAATAGATTGGTTTTGTAAGAGTGAAGTATGCTTCATTTTAAAACATATACATTCCATCAAATTTATTGAGATACAATTCTAACCTCGTCCTATATGGAAATTATATTCTAATTAGTTGTTGCAAAAAGAGTAGATGCTTTGTTCAAAACCAACGACTTAAAAGAACAACAACACATCATATGGGTGGCTGAGTGCCTCAATTTGACGTATTTGATTAGGACTACTCAACTTCTTATAAACCTATCAATCTGATAGATAGGTGAGTCATATTAGACAAGAAAAGATGATCTAAACAATGAGCCTGGCATGATGTGGGCAATTCTGAATTTTCCGATTCTTAAATCAAGATTAGTTGTACCTTCTAAGATATGTGCTTTATATTGGGAAGGCACAGGTGAGACAAGTATGCGAAGAATGGACAATTCAATTGTTATTCAAACCACTCTTCAATAAATTTCAATTGAGAGGTTTTCTAAGGGTAAGGTCTTATAGAGGGGAGTTTCCTAAAAAAATTGAGTGGGTGCTGCTGAGATTTTGTAGGAATATTTTAAAGCTGGTGGTTCCATGAATTCAATTTTGCAATTCAGCTTAAAAATTTGAGCTCCAAAATTGAAAGAACAAACTGAAGTATTTTTGATAAAAATTAATAAAAAAATAAAAATTCTCTCATTTTTTTGTTTTTCTAGGAATTTAAAATTTTAAGTGAGACAAGTGGCAGAAAAAATTCCTAAAAAATTTCTAACGTGTAGGGGCAATTTCTAGCCCCACCTCAATTTCACCCACTGAAATTTGCATTCCTAAAAGGTAAGGGCTGCTTTTTTTCAGGAAAAGCTTCCAATTAATTTTGTAGCATAAATTTTTTTGCTTCATGACACTGCTTGATCCATGAAAACCGAAGCCCAAACCCCATGAGACCATACAGTAAACAATTCCCTTTATTTTTTTTATTTTTATCCTGCGAAGAGCATTTTAAAATAATAATAATAATATGGCATGAGTCCTACTTCGGAATTTAGTAACGTATGTACCAGCATTTTTTATGAATAACTTCCGATTAGATTATGTAGATCTCTTTGAAAAAAATTACGACTTAATGAGAGATCTCAGTAGAGTTTGGTTTTGAAGAAATTTTGATATAGTGGGAGATTTCATTAAGGTTTAGTTTATATGATTATATGTAAATGTTTCTCATTTGTGATTTTTATATTTTTTATCATAATTTTTTTAAGAATTTGTAAGAGTGTTGATAAATTTTATTTATTTTTTAAGTGAGATTTTATTGAAGTCTAGATTTTATGTCTGCATTAATGGTTTTTATTCTGTAACGATCTAAATACTTTTTGAACATAGATATTTGCTTGTAAAGAATATTTATAAACATAAAAACAGGTTATGCACCCTGATAGTTTTAAAATTGAAACTTTAAAAACAGGGCACATCCTGCTAATTTCTTTGAAAATAGGAAAAACATTGAAAATAATTTTGTATTGCATTTTCACACAGATCTAAGGTCTCACGTAAACCATTTTGGCTGTATAAAGAACGTACTGTCTGTATAATAGAGCACATAACTGCAACCACATAATGATCAAAATTCTTAATATAACTCTACTCATTTAATAAACAATTAACTGATTCCACTAATCTATTCCGATTTCTAACAGTTAAATCCCCTGCAACCAACCAGATAGCAGTCATGGGTTGCTATGGGGAGGCTGAGGTAAGGTTCTGTTGGGATAGATTTAAACTAGACTGATTAAGTGCAACTGCGTTAGGCCAGCACTGAGCAAGGCAGTTGCCAGATGCACAATAGTCTGATGTACTTCCACACCAGTTATAGATGCTGCAACATCGCCCGCTGTTGCACCAGAAGTTTCCAGCTGGACTGCATGTTGGGTTTCCCTTCACCGTAACTGCCATCAACATTAACAAGATATAAAGTGCCAGTCTTAATCTGCTCTGTGCCATCTCTTCTCTCTCTGCAATAACAAGAATTCCATAATACTAATAATAATATCATATTGTTCTCTATTTTCTGTAATAATAAGAATATGATACTAGTAATGTTAAGGTAGTTTTAAGACTATCTATTGCGGTTAAATAAATAGTTAGGGAGAAAAAAAAAAAGAAAAATCTTGTATTCTAATATCTGCATATCAAAATCGACCAAGCAGAGACTCACACTTGTTTGACAAGAGGCCTGCTTTAAAAAATCAACAATGGCAGAGGTGCAGAGGTTTTTAAGAGCACTATTCGATGATAAATAATTGTAAAGAGCATCTATATATATATATAAAAGTGTGATTTGGTCATATAGTTAGGCCTCGATAGAGATCAAAGTTCAAGTCTTTCTAATGATACTTTAAGTCAATTTGACTTTAATAACATAATTTATGACATCTATGATGTATAAGGTTAAGCGGTGTAAGAAGAGTTAAATATTATTTCAGAATGTTTGATCATGATCATAGGGACATTGGAGTTTTGTCATAGTTAGTGGCTTTGGATACTAGTTGATGGTTTCTAGTTTTCAATATTTCTATGTCATGTGATAATAGTGTGTAAGTTTTAAGTTTTTTGACAAGTATTCTTATGTTATCAATTTATTGTCAAAGATAAATGATTTTAGGATTAATATTAATACTGGAATTTTTTTATGGTAGAATTTTTTTTTTAAATCTACACAAATCTAATGTTTTTTTATTAAGGTAAACGCTTTTGATCAGAGTTATGACCAGCGAGGGTTTTGAAAAGACCCCAAAACCTTATACATCAAAAAAGGCTTCAACAACATGACACAAAGAAACACAATGGAACTGGCCTTAAGACTAAAAAGGCCCCAGCAAAACCAAACAGCGGTTCAATAGTACAGAAACAGCCAAATCAGTCAAGGAGATTTGAAGCTGAGTCTGACCAAAGAGCTCTGAAGTGAAGTTTGACCCAAACAGGTCATTCTAAGTTTCTTTGAAGAATCAATCCCAACCAAGAGATATAGAATATTTTTACCCTTAAGGAGGGCTCCCCTCAAGACCTCAACAGATTCCTCAACAACCAAACCCTGATGAAATTAAAGAGGAGTCATGAGCCTAAGGACTCACAGCATCTTGCTTGTCCATTAGGGAGGACCCCTTAAATTTTTCTGTGGGGCTTACATGTAATGAGCCTTGCTCAAACTGATCACAATTTGCCCTAATTTGCTACTTATAATTTGTCAAAACAGTTTATATGCAACCTTGTAACTTGCTCATGTAGTGTTTCAGTTTGAAGTTGCTTGATAGAAATGAATACTAAGATTGATTTGAACACTCCTACAATTCCCACAATCTGATCTACATGCAATATGCAATTCTTTTTGGATTTTCTATGCAAAATATGAGAAACTAGTTATGCAACGTTTAGCTACAGCAAGTAGACATTATATTAAACACTTGCCATGCATGCAAATAACAAAGTCTCAGACCAACAACTACTTCTCCCTTTATTGCTATCAAATGGAGTCTTACATTATTCTTCACAAATTTCCAAGACTCTTGGCATCAAACATATGACTTCCCAATGATATTTTCTGATTACAGTCACAGCTCTAACATGAAATCTAAGTATGCAATATATGCGAAGAATGACTCAAAAAGAACCTGGGAATGAAGTCTTCCTAGTGCCATAATGAAAAGCAAGCAATGTCTTGTCATAAAAGGTCTTTAAGTGCCCAAATCAAAGCTCCCAGGCTGCCGCCCCTATTATGAAGTAAATGGATTTTTATTAAATAATTCCCAGCTCCTTTGGCTTCCAAAATAGACTAAGAACAATCACCCAGCCTTCCTATGAGGTGTGCCCTTGGTATGATGTGAGATCGATGCCAAATGAGAAAGGTATGAACAAAAACGTGGCTCTCTTCACAAGATAATGGTGACTGATAAACATTCACAAATTCCTTCAATTCGCCCTCAAGAGCACAACGAACCTCAAAACATCCCTTCACAAAGATGCGCCACCATCCAAAAATGAATAAATGCTAAACAATGCCTTTAATGAATAAGTCGATGGATATGGTAAAATTTGAAGACAAATCTGAATTTGCAAACCACTCTGATCAGCCTTTTGCATCCAATCTCTCCTCCAAATCGTATCTTCAGCTTCAAGAAATAATGTCCACCCTCCTTTAGTTCAAGCGCTACCTCTTCATGGAGAAATTGTTGCTAAAGGAGGCAACTATGAGCCAAGTCGTGGCCCTTACAATTTGGTCTTATGACTGGTAAATAAAATTAGAAAATATCTGTGAGCTGAAGATGCAAATCGAACTCTTCTTATGACAAATTGTTGAATGATGCAATGCACCAATGATGCTACCAATATCTTCAATCAAATCTTCTCCAATCTGAGAATAAAGATCTGATTGTAAACTGAGATGAAATCAGATTATGCTACCCTCTGATTTAAAGTTGATTGTAACATATGCAATTGAACCAACCCTCAAATCGATTCCTCAAGAACTCTTCAACCAGCTGATTTGTAATATCCTAAATTTGCTCAATGAGCTAATATGAAACCTCTATCTTCAAAGAATCTTCAGCAAAATTGGCCATGGGCCACAAATTTTGTGCAAATGAGAAGTCTGAAGTAACCTCTCCCTTAGCTGCAATAATTCAGGTGATATTTCACACCCTCAAAATTGCTATCAATAGGAAGTTTTCATTTCCTATGATAAGAAGCAATCTGCAGAAACCCTAGGCTCCACAAGATGAAACTACAACAACAACAACATCAAATCTACCTGCCGAGAATGAAGCCCAAGATGCCTATTTATTCTTTTTCCCCAATTTCTCCAGAAACTTCTAGAATATTATTTTATTTTATTTAAGTGACTTTTATATAATATATTTAAAAATTGAGTCACTTTATTAAATTAATTAAATATAAGGTCACCTTTTAATTTTAATTTTATTTGATAACCTTATAATTAATTAACTTAATACCACTTAATGATTTAATTAAAGTAACTAATAAGTCATCCTCTTGAAAATCATTATTTTGGACAACTAAATTAATTAAATTAATTAAATCAAATTAGCTCCAAAACGGGGACATTACATTACACCAGAGAAGCACAAATCATTCCCTATCTTCGTAGAACTTGGTACAAGTGGAAAATGCCCAACTCTATAGTAGTGAGAGCACACCAATGAGGAAGAATCAAAGTGGATAATCTATTCCGACACACAATTTAGATTGTATCTTAATAGTGTTTGGTAAAATCTTACCACCATCACAACACAAACATAAAATCTAACAAAACCAATCATTTCATGTTTTTTTGACCACTGTCAATGGCTAAAAAATAACCAAGAACATTAACAATACCTCTAATGATCTCTTCATGCCAATATTCCAAAGGGAGCACTAAGAGTCTCACCCAAATAAGAACCCAATTAAATTTTTCCTTGGAAGCATCAAATCCAGTAGTCCATCTTTTCAAAAAATAAATAAATAAATAAATTTACCAAAAAAAAACCGTCGTCCACCAAGCAAAACACCCTTACTCTTCTCAAAAGATTGGAAGGAGAAAAGGAAGAAACCATCAAACATAGCAACCACCTAAAACTGGCCAGCAACACCCCATCATTTGGAAGCCCAACTACTAACAACATCAATATTTGGACGAGAGCTAACAAACTCCAAATGAGGGTGTTCT
This sequence comes from Sequoia sempervirens, assembly GCA_007258455.2. Classification (NCBI taxonomy): domain Eukaryota; kingdom Viridiplantae; phylum Streptophyta; class Pinopsida; order Cupressales; family Cupressaceae; genus Sequoia; species Sequoia sempervirens. Next base: position 22,640 of record VDFB02205036.1, on the reverse strand, counting down.
CCATAGAAGCAACAACTTGGTTGACGAAGGCATTCAGAATCTGAACCGAGAGCCAACAAAGGGACTAAGGCTTAGCAACACGAAGCAAAGGCTCCTCAGTAGTAGAGAAAAAAACACTGATCTCAAGTTCAACCAAAGGAACCTCTGACGACACATGTGGCCATGACAAGGCAACACCCTCATGTAGCAATGACACAACAGGAGGGGAACCAAGGGGTTTGACAGAAGACACCTCCACGGAGGTAAAGCCCACCCCAGCACCAAGAAGCAAAGCTTCTCACATAGCAGCACACCAGAATCAGGGCCCCTACCACACACAACCTCCTTGTTTCACAAACTCTAAATTCTTTTGGGAACCTTTTGCACTCCTTCAAAGACTCTTCACGAACAATAGTCGCGTGGAGAGCAAATGCATCCTACAATCTGACTCCCAATAGAATGTCAAGAAGAAGCTCATCCTCATCCTCAATCCTGCCCCAATATTTCTCCCAGTCTTCGTCATCCTCAATATCTTTGCCATCATCGTTTGCATCGTCTTATGAACTATTCCCGTTCACAGAGGTTCCAAAACCTACACTCCCGCTCCTGCTTGCCATTCTAAAATATTATCTCGTTTTCACAAATCTAATGTTATGATTTCTATTTGTTATATTTATTTCTTCATTAATTCATCAATTATATTGACTTAATCATATATTTTGTTAAATTTTTAATATTTTTTTAACATTTACCTTGGTAATCAACAAAACTAAAATTTTATTTCTTATATACAAAGTCCTTAACAAAAACAATAAAATTTAACTTTTCGTTGATAGACCTTTTATGTGGGCATTCATGCGCAGAATTGAGTATTTCTCATGGTGGCTTTCCTTTTCAATCACCAGGTTTTAGTCCTTGTCAGCCACTCCTCTCGCGCACCCCTTTTGTTTATTTAACTGACTTTGACATCCTCCTCCATTAGAGCAGGAAAAACGTAAATTTTTTTCCATTGCTAGTAGACAGACCAAATCAATATTCAACACTCACTCGAATTGCTGCAAAACATACTCTACCACGCTCCCTTTTTGGTTGTCAATGATCCCTGCGTTTTTATACACAATGTCCAGTTTTCCGAGCTTTTCCATGGCCAAATCCATAGTTGCGCTTACATCACATCACACTGGATATATGTTGCCCAGGGAGAAATTTAGTAGGTCTCACACTGGTAGTATTTTCACTCGTCTGATATTTTAATTCATGGCACTGCCTATATTTACAATTTTGAGCAATCTCATTGAGTTTTGGAATGTAGTAGGCCACTTAAGGAGGGGTCCCATCACGGGGGCTGCTTAAAAGAATTCAGTGGTGTCGTTTAGGAATATTTTAAAATGGATGTTTTCATGAATTTAGAAGTGCAGTTAATGATAGTTGGCGGTTTCATTAATCTTATTATTTTTTGCATATTTAATTTAATAGAGTAAATAAGTATAAAATAATAAAAAAAATAATTTGATAGAGTAAATAAGTATAAAATAATAAAAAAAATTAATTGGTGAGAATTTAACATTTTCAGATAATTGATGAAAGATAAAAAAAAAAATTAAGCTAGTAGATCAATATTTAACTCCAAACATCAATCTTCAAACTAAAAAATAAGAAATACTATTATTAAAAAAAATTATAATTAATCATATAACATATTTATTTTTTATTTTATAAAACTCCCTGCTCTTTAAAAATAGACCCATAAAACCCAGCCTTGATTACTTAAAGTGAATCATTTAGTGAGAACCATAAAAAGATTAATTACTTCTGATATGCCTGTCCTTTGCTGGACACTCCACATGATTGTTAGTTTCACTGTGGCTATGTCCAACAACTTTTAATCAAATCAATTCAATCAAAATATAGGCAAGTGTGAATCGGTATGAAAGGCAAATAACCTTATATTCGCTATTAACTTTGGTGGTATCCTTCAAACTTTGGTGGTATCCTTCAAAGAGTCACAGACTTTCCTCCAACTTTGTTACGTGTTTTATGCTCTCCATTTCTTTTCTTTTTTGCTAATTGTGATGACAAGTGAATGACAATGACAATATTGATAAGCAATCCCTGTGTATGCTCTTACTAAAGTTATATCCGACAATCTAACCACTTAGAAGGCAACCAGCCTGCACCTCCATCCCCACACCTCTTCCTTGTACAATTTCTCTTTCCCTTCTTTCTTTATACTTTTTTATTATATTTTTTATTATTTAAAAATAAAGATTATCCTTTTTTTAATTCTCCTTTAGAAAAGAAGAGTCTCTACTTAATAGGTTGTTGATTATTATTATTATATAAATTTCTTAACCCTTCACTCAAACAAAGGAGGTATCTTTTATTAAATGTTAAAAAATTAATTTATAGTTGGAATGTATGGACACCTCAAATATAATATAATAAGATGTTCTACCTTCTATTTAGTGTATTTTTTATAGGGATGGGTTATGAATCTCACATTTCCCACCATATTAGGAGTTTTAGTCAACCAAGTCTTCAAATGTCCTTTCTAAGAAGATGTCCATAAACTTGGAATGTCGTTGTTATTCTAGAGAATCTCATCTTTCAAAAGGAGTTAAAAGCTCAATTAGATGAAGAGGTCCCCACAATCTAGGAGGGATTCCACATAAAAGAATTTTGCATCCCCAATAGAATAAAGAAATACATAACTTTTCCCATCTATAAATTTGTAAGATCTCAATTGATAACATAATTTCGTTTTAGAGAATTTCTTCTTTAAAAAATTCTAGCTCAAGAGAGTTCCTAGTTTCTGTTTTTATGTCTTAAATTTATAAAAAGAAAACTTGCTATATAATAACATGGAGAGTTGTTTACAAGTGTAAAATCTATATATATACTGCTTATGAGGCTTTTAGAAAACAAAAAATTCATTTCAGTTAATATTACAAGCATAAATAGTGTTTAAGAGAAAACAAAATGTTCTCTAGAGACCAACTACAACTCTCATAGATGTTCTTGAAGTAGAAAATACCCTTGAAAGAATTGTCTTTAAACAGACGCTGAAGATAAATTATAGAGTAGACCATAACTAAGCTAGTATATAGATGGGGTTGTTTTTTGAGTTTCTTTGTTTATTAAGTGCATTCTTTTATTCTTTATTTCTTTATATCAATTAGTGTGATTACATTGTAAAATAATTGACTCTCATTGTTTTAAATTAATTATAATAAAAGTTATTATTTATATATATTATCATTTGTGAATGCATCATCATGTTCAAAAATCAACAATTTTCTTTTTTAACATCCTCATAATTTATCTAAAGGTTTTGGGAACAAGTAAGAAAATTCATCATTAATTACATTTCTAAATAAATAATATACTAATCATATATCTTGGGTAATAATTGTGATCTTAAATTTCCTTGTATGTATGTGATGAGCAAAGGTCTACAACATGATATTTTAATAATAAATTAGATTTAAATGTAAAAACCCAGCTATGAGAGCAATTTTTTTATATACATAAGATACATCCAGCATCTATATAGAGAAACCATATTCATTCAATAGCATGAAGATTAAGTTCATACAATTACAGTATCATATAATCAAATAATTAGAGTGGAAGATCATAACTTCAAGTACCTAGAAGTGGATATGAACATGTTTGGTCATGATTAGCATCTTGGTTGCCCGGGTTTCAGTTTTCTACTCTCGTGAGTGCAACAAACCCAACCAAATGAACCATTGCCCCATCCACCCCAATTAAGCAAACCTAGCAAGCTATCCTAGGAACAATCCTATGAAGGACCAAGGTCATGGATTCAAGTGATGACTGCTTTGAGCTAAGGATCAACTGAGAAGAAGATTTAGTGCATTCCATACTACATGAGGATCCATCCTTAACCTAGCAAGATCAAATACACATCAGACAACTGGGAAGAGGATTTAGTGTATCACATACTACACTAAGGGTTTATCCTCAATCCCTAAAGGTCATAGGCACAAGAGAGATTAGCTTCAATTATAGGTGAATACCTACTAACCCTACCGTACAACGGTTAGCTCCAATTACCATTACTTGCACAATAGGATAACTACCTACACAACTGCTCCAATATCATATCGTGAATCAAGTGAATTCTAACTAATCCATAGTAGTAGCCTAGACATCAATTAGTGGCATATACCAATGACTGTCTAACATTGCTCAAGTGTTCCGAAGTTTCACACCTGAATCATCTCTAGTCCGAAAGTTATTAGAAATTCTAGCTACAAATGGCTCAACCTAATAAGCATTCAAGGTGGATCATTATGATCTTATGACATATCAAGAGGACTGTTTAGTGAGAAATAGATTCATTGTGGAAATTTATGCAATAGATCCTTGTTATAGTTTTTCAGATCACGAAAGTAGTTCAATGTTGAATATTCCTTGACTATATAGCTTGCAAGATAGAAATAGAGACATCGTAAAAAAATTAACACGGAAATACCCGAAAAAGAATCATAACCTCTACCCAATTGTGCATCTCAATTAACATGACACCTTTTTATTAAATAATTCTTTCACCGATTTTGACATGTACATCTTTTCCTTAATTAGAATAGGATTACATAGAAGCTACTAGTTTATCCATTTAGGTGGCATACCATAATAGTTCTGTTTATTCCAAAACACGATCTCCCCAACAGATGTATACATGATTAAGATTGGAAGATGAGGGATGCTGAAATACTTTAATAAATACATATTTATAAGACAGAATAGAACTGTTTTGGGGGCCCTTTTCTAATTATATTTATTAGATTCTTCTAGGAACACCCCCTGTGGTAAGCATGCAATTGTCTTGTATATTTAGAATTGAAAAAAGCAAGGTTATTGTGCATAAGGTATGCGGCATCAGGAAAATTTACCGTCAGAAAATTCACCGTCAATAATTCACTGCAGAAAAATTCACCGTCATGTCAAATTCATCTCAAGGAAAGTTCACCACTAGCAATTCACCGCCACTGAAAATTAATCGCAAACTTTTAATGCAATGAATTTTCGGCAGGGTGAATTGCTGATGGTGAATTTTCCTTGAGGTGAATTTGTCATGGCAACTAATTTTCCCATGGTGAATTATTGACGGTGAATTTTCCAACGGTGAATTGCTGGCAGTGAATTTTCCTAGAACCAAGATATACATACTATACTTGAAGTTAATTGTTGTTTAGTCATGTCATATCATTGTACTAAAATTTTATTCTAGTAGAATGGAGGTAGCATGGTAAGTATAACATGACTATAGCTTATTCAACAGGGAAAGAAATGACTAACATGGACCTAATACTCACTGTTGGCAATTCAGTATGCTGGCTTCCTTAAAGTCGTCCTACATTTTCTGCTCTTTGGGATGGCACAGGGGTTAATGGTTTTGCTAAAAACCTTCTCTAACTACTTATAAAACAGGGGCAGCATGATGATGAGAGTGTTATTGGATTATTCAAGTGGCTACAACAAACTTACAATCTATCCAACAATCCTTCTACCCCAGTGTTGGTGCTTAAATTAAAGTTTCCAAATCTTATCTGACAATCTATCTAACAATCCTTCTACCTCGATGTTGGTGCTCATATTAAAGTTTCCAAATCTCATTTGTGATTAATGCTTTTAAACAACCTTTACAACTAGTAACTTGCATTACAAGGAGGTATGACCACCTACGACCCAAGGAGGTGCAATAGTTAACTAGAGGTAAACTTATATAACGACTCTCTACTGTACTAAAGGGAATCGCAACTTTGTAGCTGCCAATTATGATGATTGTTATATTTGTGGGGATATTTGCACAGTTATAGCTGCCAATTATGATGATTGTTATATTTTTGGGGATATTTGCACAGTTAATTATCTAAGGTCATAGCACTATGTCATTTCATTTTTCTATAAAAATTCCATAATAAAACCTCTTTTTATTCAAGAGAGGAGAAATTCATCTTCAAGCGATTTTCATATTTAATTACCTACAACTACTGTGATCACATAAAAGTCTCAGTCTAGGAACAAAAGACACTCTAAGTAAGGAATGGACAAATAAATCATAAACCCTAGACATTTACAAGCTTACAGGGAAATAAAATAATCAGAAATTGCAGAGAATTAAGAAAACTAAATGAATGTAGTCAAACCTAGTTTTTGGCGGTAGGTTTGGGAGGCATGACTCTCTGCTATGGCTTCCACACTGCATCTGTCCTTCTAACTTCCTTCCAATCTCATCACACCTGCAATCGTTCCCTTCCACACCCTTTCTTTCCTCCTCTCCTTTCAAAACAAACTTAGAATGAGCAAATAAGGGGGTCGTGAGGGTTTAAAGCCAACCTGGAGCGCCCATTTCCATGCAACTTGCAGAATCGGATCGTGCGAGGACAAGGACGCCATACAGGATTAATGGTGCAACCCTTTTTTTCTCCTTGCACCCTCTCCTCATTATTGCGGGCTGTCCCCTGGTGTGGAAAGAGGCAAACTTGCCATTAATGCTTTTGTTTTCTTCTTCTATTGGGTTGTTGGAATTGCTCGATTTTTAATTTTCTTCCATCTGGTTTTTTTTGGTCTTTCATTCCTCAAGCATTATTTTCATAGTATTTTATTTTATTTTGTTTTGTTTTATTTTATTTTTAACTTTAATCGAATTAAGGGAGAGGGACCCATAGCGGAGGGGCTTCAATAGTGGGGATAGAAGTAGTCTTCATGGCCTCGTAGTGGAACATCTTAATATCCAATTACAAAACACTTTTTATCCATAAAGTACACATATTGACAAATCATGTGATGCCACATCAATGCACCAATAAAACATGACTTCGTGCACCACTATTGGTCTAACCTTTTTTTTAGCCTTTTTTAATACCTTAACAAAAAGCATGTTGATGTGGCATCATATTTGATGATGTGACCCTAACATTAAATTTTTTAAGTAGGTGAGTTGCCAACTGTTGTACAAAATTGGGACCGATTTGAAATTTCATGTAAGATTTTGAGAAACACGAAGTTAGGGTGCTCCACTATGGGCCCCTCTCCCCTATTAAGGTTTAGGGATAATTGTAGGTTTAGGTTGAGAACAAACTTATTATTAATGATATTATATTTTTATTTCCTCTAACACAAAAATTGGTGTTGGAATAATTATAAAGATTCAATTGAGAGAGTCAAAGAATCCCTCCACCCACTACCAATAAAACAATTAAGGAAAGGTGGAAGGTTTAATTGGCCATCATCTTGACTAGCTTAAGGTCAAGGATACCATGGGAAAATTCTTAGTTGGGTGGTAATACTAGGGTTATGTTGATGGGTGTTTTTGCACCTTCTCAACACAAGCAATGCATAGGTGCATTATCTCTCTTGAAAGACAATTTCCAACAAGAAGTTGAAAATTACCCCAAGGTCTCTTGAGTGCCAGGTCTTTACAATACTTGGAATATTTCAGTTGGTTGATGTGTTTTGCTGGTATCACAAGGCGATCTTACGTATGAGTTACAAAACATGGGAAGTTGGGTCTGCAAATGTAATTTTAGAGTGTTGTAAGTGAATGAATAGTGGCTACACACTCAAAACAGCAAACTGAAACCCACCAAGTTCATCTGATTTAGCTTCATGGTGATATTTGAGATCCTACTCTAACCAAAGACTAAAAGAAATAGCAAAAGGGAAAGGGTTGAAAAAGTTGTTCTAAATCTAAGCTACGAATGAACAGTAAAAATGGAGGTTGCTATAGTAGACAAGCTTCCTAAACTGGGTTTTGCTTGGCCAAGAGGAACCTACAGTCACACAAAACTAGTGCAATCTTCTAAGGACTATAGATTTTCAAATTGCACACACACACATCATGGGCATGCAATTGAACTAAGTTGCAACAATGAAGTAAGGAAGCTCATACTAGCTTTAAAAAGTGATTCATTATCAACAAACCACAAAAAGTATGAGTTGAAAATTCATCAAATATTGTAACAACAAACACCATTATCACTTCCACTCAAAAAACTAACAACTAAAACTAATATGGAAGTAGAACCATGCATGCATAATGAACAAACTCAAAAGAAACACCCATAAATCATGCAATGTTGCTTTATATTGCTACAGAATGTCTTTACACCAGTTCTCCAACTATTTACAAATGAAGGGGAGACGGTCCCTATTTATAGTTTTCCAAAGCCCAAATGAATGGCTAGGATTAATTTACATTGTGTGGCTCAGATTTGCTTTACACTTAGAGGTCAAACCACAATAGTGGTTTACAATTGAGATGAGGAAGGAAATTTCTTTTTTTTTCCTTTTGCCATAGTCGACGAGTTCGGCCAAACCACATTATATGTTCAACTGAACCCCCAAACCCTAAAAAAAAATATATTTTTTAAGGGGTTCGGTCAACATGGGTTCGACTGAACCCCTTAAAAAAAAACAAAAAAAAAACATGAATGTCACTGTCATTTTCGCCTTCTATCATTGCTTTCCCTGTGCTTACATGCACGCGGCAAACCGAACGTGATCTGCAAATGGCGACGACTTCATCTCTCCGACGAACACAAATTCAACTTCATCTTTCCAAAGTTCATCAACCCAACTTGCATATCGAGCACCAGGTTTGTCAAATTTGAATTTCGTAGAGTTGAAAATGCATTTGTTTGTTAAATTTTGAAACCCTAAATGCGAAATTTTTCAAATTTGTTGAATGGAAACTGCATTTGTTTGAAAGTTTCTAAAGTCTTTTCAACATACATTATTTCGATCGATGATACATTTCTACTCTGTCGAAAAATTAACATGCCCTGTCTATGCTTCCACATTTTGCATACATTTCTACCAAGGCACCTCCAATTTATTTGAGGCATTATATCAAACAGTTCATTAACAAATTTATTTGAGGCATTATATCAAAAAATTCATAGTAATTTTTGATGGAGTATGATAGAAATAGTGTTTCCATTGTATGCACCCTATATCAAACAATTCATTACCAAATTTATTTAAGGCACTATATCAAACAGTTCATGGTAATTTTTGATGGAGTATGATAGAAATAGTGTTTCCATTGTATGCACCCTATATCAAACAATTCATTAACAAATTTATTTGAGACATTATATCAAAAACACTATTGGAAATTTATTTGAGGCATTATATCAAAAACACTATTTATATCATACTCCTTCAAAAACACTATTGGAAATTTATTTGAGGCATTATATCGAACAGTTCATTAAACAGTTAATGGTATAAAGTTTAGGGTGCATACAATGGAAACTTGGATATAGAATTCTTCATATTTTTCCTTTGAGTCTTATGAGATTACTCCAAAAATGGTTGGTGAACTAAATGTATGAATCGAAGAATAAATTTAGAGGAAAGAAACTAGATTGTTTGAATGAAATGTATAATAAAATAGTTTTATTAGGATTAGAAGGAATGAAGGTATTATTAAATTTTCTAGTACAAGACTATTAAATAAATATTACAAAAGCTAATTGACAAAAATGGTACTAATATGTACACATAGCTTGTCCCAACATTATGGGCATATTGTACTAGAATACAAACTCCCCATTAGGCTTACTCTTTAGTTTATGAAATGGAGGCCATAATGCCTCTTGAGCTTAAGATTCTATCATTATGTATCTCCCTTAGTGATAGCATTGATGATTACACATATCAAGAACACCAATTACAAGAGTTTGAGACCTTGGATAAATAATAAGTAAACTCATTATACTTGATCTATGTACATATACCAAAGATAATTAATGAAAAAATAAAAATGGTGTTGTCCAATGAGATTTACCATGAGGGGAACTCATCCTTCATATACATCTAAATATAATCCAAATTTCATAGAAGTAATTTTTCTGATAAATTTTGACCCAATTGGATTAGTAATTTTACCATTATTCCCTAGTTCAACACTTGTGCATTTGGTTTTTTCACTCCCAATTGAAAATATATGAAATAACCAAATAATATCATGCATTTTAAATTATACTATTGGTGATCCTATTGTATGTGGGAAATGGTGCTTACTCATCACATATTACCTTTCTTATACCCATTTCACCTAATGATATTTATTGTGTTATCCTTTCCATCTAGGGACAATTAGATTTACATATACCTTCACAATCACAACATTATCTATTTACACTTACATGATTATTTGTCAACATGGTCCCTCATAATTGATTATGACATGATAATTATCAAGCCAATTAGATCTATGTTACTTCATCACTTGGATAGGGATTCATTGTTTATGATCCTTACCCACTACATATATATGCTCCTCATCACATTATCTCCCCCATATAGGGGAAAAATCATTTTTAAATGCACCTTCATGACCGTATTTTACACTATTACATTTGCATGAGCTAACTATGTTATTAAGAGTCATCTTAACCCATTGAGGAGAATTAGGCATTATACTTATTAGGAAATTATAAAAATATGTTCACTTTACTATATATATATATTTAAAACTATTCTTCATATATCTATGTTAAAACTATTAAAAATTAAATTACATAAATCAATTTTAAATTTGCACAAAGAAATAAATGACTTTGACTAAGAGAAAATATTTAAAATATAGCTATCCTCTTTGCAAAATCCAATTTGATTTGAGATATTTATGGACAAAAAATATGGATGAGCATGAGATAAGTTAGAAAGAATAACCTTAATTTATATCTTCCCTCATCAAATAATTTCATGTTTAAAGAGTTTTTTAAGGCATATCCAATTATATGAAAAACTATTATATACTTGTTATAACTATATTAAAGTATATCATGACTAAATTGAAAGGATAAAGAGTAAATCACTAAAAACACACATAAATCATAGAAGTAAATTGATTAATATAAGGAGATTCAAGTGGTTGGATAACTTTTTCTGAGGAGTGGAAGAGGTTAAGAAGGAACCATCAAATAAATATAATATTTTAAATACTTTAAAAGAAAAATACATTTCTCCCTGCTCTAAATTGAAATGGTATTCCTTCTAAGATGATAATAATTGAAAAAGAAGAAAAAAATCATTATGAAGATCAAGTACCATTGATAAGTTTTAAGAGATCAAATAAAATATTCAACAACAAAAGAAAAAAGAGAAAATAGTTAATGCTCAAGAAACAGCTACAACCAAGCTACTATGTTATAAATTTTCCTCTTATGTAGTCTTCAATTCCCTATAAATTGCACCTCCTTGTACAAATTAGCTATTGATCACCATATTAGTGAAACAAATTTAACATTTTGAAATGGTTAAACATTATTATTATTTTTATTTGTATAAGTATAATTATTATGGGTTCATTTCTCCTCTCCTACTCTTCCTAATAAGGTTCTATTTTACAAGCCTCATATAAATGTTAGGGTTCTAACTTCTAAAAATTGAATATAGTGTCAACTTAATCTCATTAGACAATGCTCCCCTAGTATTAATGGGGCCAACTTTTTATCTATCAAACTCGGCTATGTTTACATTGAATAAGAATTTGATACCTTTATCATGATACTTGAACTAAGATATCTTGGCTCTAATTTTAGTCATTTTATCTAAAAATTATTGGTGACATATCCATTTGTGTTTAGTTTTAATCATTTATTATTGCAATTAATTATTACAAGGAGATTCTTGAAGCTTGTATTCCATCCCCACCATTTTTATTCTAAATATTTGACATTTTCTTTCAACTTAAAGTCTAAATTTTATCCTTAATGGTATACATGCTTTTCAATTAGAGTATCCTCTAGTAAAAATAGAAACATTAATAGTGTGGTTATCAAAGAGTGTCTAAGGATGCACACATCACTATTATTAATAAATTATAAGATTGTAAGAAATGTTTATGGAAGAAATAACTATCTAATAGAGAATATAATGTATTAGTACATATCTAACTATTACATATTTTAAATAAAGCCCCTTTAAAATCTATCTTATTGCCATTTAATGAGTCAACTAGGTTCAAAATTATTTTCATCTTATTCCCCCAAAATTCATCACCTTTACAACAAAACTTGATTTCATCTAATTTATCTTATTTATTCTCAAATCATATTAAAATCACCACCTTAAACTCTAAGAAATATTTGGTAACTTATTTATTTTATCTTCATTTAGAAAGGGGTGTGAAGGGGATTTAGAACCTTTTAAAGTTTCTTTCAAAATAACTAGGAAGATTTTATTCATTGCCTTTCTTGTTGCTTTTAGGATTAAAGTGTTATGAATTTTGTGCCTTCATTCTTAAAAATTCTTATATCAACTCATTTAGCATTTCCATGATCTTTTTATATGGGAAAAGTCAACATACAATGAGGTAGACACTTTCCATTTTTTTTATTCCTTAATTAGTTCTTTCTAGGGAAACTTTTAGTCTTTTCGAACACCTTACAAAAATATGATAAATGTGTGATTATTTTTCTTTCCACTCTATAAATTTTTGATGTACTTGGATATATAATTGAGATGATTTAGTCATAATGTACAATGATAAAAATTTAGTATATATGAAAGAAATATTTTTGAGACATCAAACTACCATTCTACATAACTCTCACATGGAACTAAGAATATTATTTTATTTTAACTAAAGAAATTGTGTGTACTCTATAATGAAAATTACAAATTAATTTTGAATTATATACTTATAATTTAAAATAAGAGCATCCTTTGTAACATGGAATAGATAGGTTAATTTTAATGAAATAAAATATGTTTTTATATTAAGAAAAAATTACAAATATATGGAACTCATACATCAAGAGAAATTGACTAAGATGTAACTCTATATATGAGAATTAAGATGCTCGAATAATTTGTATACCTTCTTTCAATAATTAACATTAGAAATTAATACTTGGTTCATATCGTATACCCACCTCCCAATGGTCTTGGAATGGATGCATTTAGATGGAGAAGGATTTCAAAAGGCTCATGGTACTTGTGGACCCCTCAAAGGCATGATATATAACACATGAACTTTATTTATGAAATTTGGTCTTTTGTTGTTGGCTTCTAGTATGAATGTTATCTATACTTGGTGGAATTCTTAGTTGAGACTCTCAATCTTCCATTGTTGGTTTCTAGTGTGATTATACAATATGCTCGCCAAACTGTATTAATTTCTAATGTTAATTATTCAAAGAAGGTTTTGTTTCATAAGAAGAGACCTATGTTCACATATTCCAAGGCATGTTATTATCCACAATGCATGATACTTCTTCACATCTCTACCAAGTTCTAAACAGATATAGATCTGACATTTCCATGGAGGAGATTGATGATTTAAAAAGAAAATATCATGCCATTTCTTTCTTGAGAAGTCATGTTTGCATTCATGATTTGCAACTTCCATGATCTTCATCCAAAAAGAAATTATGTTATCGTTATGTGCCTGATATTAAAACAAATCAAAACCTTCATTTGAGCATGATCGCCAACACAAAGGTAAACGAGTGGAAACAAAAGAAAGCTCGGTTAATGGCTTTCAACATGTTGGTGGAAAATCTGCATCTTTTTGAAAGTGGCTTCCTAGCTTATCAATCTTATGTTTAGTAAGGTTTTGTAATCTCCACTGTGTTATGTATTCGGGTCATGGGTATATCTAGTACGATGTCTTCTTTTGTGTATTTTGGGTGCATAAGAGAATGCGCATTTGTACTGATGTATTCAACCAATGTGCTTTTGTAACATTGTAATCAGACAATTGGTCATTTGTACTAGGACCTCACTGGTCTTTTTGATATTTTGTAAAATTTGTTACTCAGAAGTTACAACTGGGGGTTTTCTTGCTAGTTCTTTCCCGCCAGTATGTCTGCCTGAACCAGCTATATGTAAAATATTATATATAAATAAAATTATAAGTGGTCTCCCACTTTTGCTTAAAAAAAAGTTCTTGTAAATGTCCACATCTTTTTCCTTGACATAGTTGCTATTTCTTAAAATATTTCTTATGATTTTTCATAATGTTGGTCAATACTTTACTGTAAATATTCTATAATCATGCTCTTAAATGTCATAAGAATATGTCATATAAGAGGGTTTCATCTTATAAAGCTATAATAATATTATATGCATTTAGAACATTTTAGACACCTCCCTTGAAGCATTCAACAAATGACAAATAACTACCAACACAAAGTGAGATGCCTCATTTCCTAATATGAGGACAAAATAATAAATCAAAATATTAGGATGCAAGGTTGACCCACCTTTCCCAATACTTGGCTAAGTTTATCATCTATTGAGGAGTGGATCAACAACAATTGTGCTTAGTGCTTACAATTACTAATCCAAGGAATACCTATTCATTTTTTCTTTATTGTATGCCTAATGACTCCTCATCTCAAGTTAAATTGTGGGAATGGATTTTTATGCCCTCCCTATGACTAAATGCATACAAGAGGTGAATATGATATGGTGGAAAACCAAGATACAAGTTGGTTTAGTTCTCATAAACTCTCTAAAAAATAATTGAATTCCTACATCCTAACTAGAAATACCATGAGGGGTTTAGATCCCATTTTAGACAAAAAATATTCTTACATTGATTACTAGTTCACTTGGACCAACTAAAGAGATGGTGAACTAAGGGAAACTTAGTTGTATTGATAGATTAAAACTTAGTTATTTCTCTTTCCATTGTCCCTCTCCACAAAACACCCTTATTTAAGTAGATTCTATTAAACCTATCTCACATATCACCTCCCCACCTCTTTTAAACTTTTTAAACTTCTTTATTCCTCATACCCAACACCCATCCCAAGCTCAACACTTCCCACCTCAATCAAATTCATTGATCACCCTTTGTTTCCCCTAATATCCCTTTGGTTGATGTTCCTAGACCCTCATAAAATGGTATGGATACAATTGTGGAATGATGCGATTAAATCTATTGCACTACCTTACTCATGATCTTACAATAAGAATAATATGGCTAGAAAGAGATCTTAGAATGGAAAAAAATATGGGATCCAAATAGAAAAAAAAAACTCTGTTTTGGCTTTAGTAACTTTACCAATAACTTTTCTTACAATGAGTGGTTGTTTCCTTGCTGAAATAAAACTTAGAAGATTTGAACTTAATTGTGGTAGAGGATCTCAATTAAGAGATGGGCTACATTGGACGAAAGGATATAAGGGATACAAATTATTTTTTAGTTATCTCAAACATATTTACATTCTCGAGAGTGGATAATATCTATCGTTGATCAAGAGAGGTAGTTCCATGACAACTCTAATGATATTAAATCCATTTTCCTCCAACATTACAAATAATTTTTAATTGATCTAGTTGAAGGAGATCCACGCCAAGATATAGTGAAAAATTATGGGCATAACAATTATATATTTTTTAACATATATAAAATGTATGGTTGGATTAGTGAGATATTTATAACAAGTACATGCAATATGAAGTCAAAATTTATTAGATTTGATTCTTAATAAATTAGTTTTAACAATTCAATTTATAGCTTTATGCAATATATAAGTTTAAATAGTTTGATGGTATCTAAACTTTATACATATAAAAATATGATAAATTTGTGATTATTTTGCTTTCCAATCTATAATTTTTTTTATGTTCTTGGCTATATAATTGAGATGATTCACCATGCCTGTAAATGGATAAAACTGTCTTCATGCGAGTGATTTTATATTATCTTCCACAAATTCATCCTCATATATGGAGGATTTTATATTATCTCCATTAAATCTTATCCCTCTTTATGAGATTCTTATGGAATATTTATATTCTAGTGTGAATTCTTAATTTTAGACATATCTTTAACTAGATAAATTTAGGTTCAAATGAAGGCAATAGAACTTTTTTCACCTCCTTACATAATCCCCCATTTTGAATTTCTTACTATAAGCACAACTATTAGATTAAATATTTTTATCCCTAAATTATTTTCAAATAATTTTATACTAATCTTTGTATTCTTATTCTTTCTTTCATCATTTCATTTAAAATTTGAACCATTTAAGGATGCTATGTTATAGATTATAGTTGTCTTCCAATTCTTTTTAAATTGTTAATTATGGTATGAAAATATTATTGATGAGTAGATGAATTATTACAACTATTTTAGATTTGTATTCCCTTTATCTAGATATATTATTTGCCAAAGTCTCATTGCTCTTTTAGGTGTAATGTGTATATATATATATAAAACATGGAAAATGCAGATCATGTTCCACCTGAGCTAGATTCTTTGTTTGCAAATACTAGTAATGAGATTAAAAAATTGAGAGATTCATTAGCACAAGGTGCAAACCCAGGGATATATAGTGAACCATGTATGTTAATATTGCATAGTCTAGAAAAACTAAAAGATGAACTTGAGAGGACTAGTGCATATTCCTCATATAGAGTGACTGCTATTCTTTCCCGCATGCAGGAAGAAGTACATGGTGACGTTCCCCTTAAACAAATACAGGATAGTGTCACCAAAGAAATGATAAAAACCACTTGTTTTCCATTTTATCAAAATGTACGTAAGGTTAGGGGATACCAGGTCACTAGATGTGTTGATCATGCTATGGCCTCATTGATCTACCCATGATTTCTCGCAGCACATGGTCTATACCAAAACAATGACCAGATTCCATTGTATTTTGTTCAGCAGTTGTATGCTGAGGTCCATTTGGGTCTCAAAGTTAACTACCTGGACATTCCACCATATGTTGGTCAGGGGCGTGGCAGGATTGTTGATAGGCCCACCTATCGTTGAGCAGATAGACCACCCCTAGTGTTTAGGGTATTGGTTGGTGAGAGGTCTCCTGCTCTCACCCCATCTCTAGCCCCCATAATAGATGGGGTTGTCGTTGCTTCCCAAAAGGAAGCAATTGACACTGTAGGTGAGATTGCGGCTGCCACCACTAGGATATCTGATGATCGTGTAGGTCAGTATTTGATGTCCAGACATTCCCGATCCACACCATTTTTAGCACAATGGACCACCATGGATCCTTTTAGAGTGGCCGACATCCCTACTCCTACACAGCTTGATGCACTTACAGGAGATATGTCACGCATGACTCTACATTGTTTGGCTGAGGACCTGTTGGAGGCATATGCCAACATTACCTCAGACAATGGGATCAGTATAGAGCATGTTAGAGATCATTTGAGACATAGAGGTTGTTCAGTTCCAGGATCCCATCACTCTCAGCCGAGCACTAGTGCGCATCAGGATCCACCTACAATTCATTCAGCAGCTGCACAAACTATGGGTTTTACTGATATGTTGATTGGTTCTGGTTCATCATCACCGATGCCATCTCACCTTCATAGTCCTCTACATTCATCATTTATGGCATGACATGGGATAGATCAGATGGATGTAGATGTTGATTTGTCGCTTGACCATTTGGTGGATATGGTGGAGGCGACTGTTTCAGAGGACTTAGGTCATCTGATGTCAGATGATATTCATGTATGTGTGCATGTGCATGTTTCAATTCTTTTTTCATTCTTTTAAAAAAAAAATTAACTAGATATTCATGTAAGTTGATATATATATATATGTATATATATTGTTACAGGTGGACATACCTCATATCACTCCTAGCCTTGGTCCTGATCGTGTGCATGATCGATGTGACTCTATGGATGAATCTGCTGCTAGTGGACATGTGAGTTTTTTATTTTTATATAATCGCATGTGTATATGTACATGCAATATTTATGTATGCATAAATCTAGATTGATATTTAAAAATACAAGTTCATTTAATAATAACTTTCATAAAATTTATTTAATATAAATTATATGTATTTAACACATCCTGTACACAATTTTATTTGCAGGGCTCAGCACATCCATCAGAGTAGGACCATTCTCATTCAGATGG
The DNA here is from genome assembly GCA_007258455.2 of Sequoia sempervirens. Classification (NCBI taxonomy): domain Eukaryota; kingdom Viridiplantae; phylum Streptophyta; class Pinopsida; order Cupressales; family Cupressaceae; genus Sequoia; species Sequoia sempervirens. The sequence continues at coordinate 4,759 of VDFB02205036.1, read as the reverse complement.
CCATTCGACTAGGAGTAGACATTCATATTAGGCCATGCACACTAGATTTTTGATCTTTACCACATGCATTTGCTTATACATGATGATCTTTAGTATTTGAGATTTGATGATCTCTAACTTACATTTGCTTATATGATATACATACATTTGCTTATTTGTTGATCTTTAGTATTCGACATTTGATGATCTTTAATTTACATTTTCTTATATGATATGTACATATATTTTCTTATATGATATATACATACATTTTCCTCTTTGCTTATAATATGTGTTATGTTTACATGTGTTTGCTTATGGTTTAAACATGTTTACACATAATATATGTATGCATTTGCTTTAAATATTCAATATACATGCATGTTTTCTTATTTTATGATCTCTTACAACTTACATTTCCTTATATTCAATATACATTTGATCTCTAGTGGAATTTTAGGGAAATCAATGCCACTCTATAATTAAGTTCATTCATGTTGATCACAATAAATATATTTTTTTAAATGACTTAAGCAACATAAACCATTGAGTTGAGAACAAGATTTAATCTTTTTGACAAGTAACTTGAAATTCAATTCAAATATAATTAAGAAAATTCAATTCAAATTATACCTCTATTATACGTTTTTGACAAGTAACTTGAAATTCAATTCAAATATAATGAAGAAAATTTAATTCAAATTATACCTCTATTATACATTTTTGACAAGTAACTTGAAATTCAATTCAAATATAATTAAGAAAATTCAATTCAAATTATACCTCTAATATACATTTTGACACTTTAACAAAATTCTAAAATTACTAGATATGTTGTGCATACCTATGAATTAAATAACAACAAACTCCACAATGAAATAACATGTTTGTTTACTACTTGATTCATTTAAAATAGGATCTGTTATTCCATGTACACTAGAATAATATTTTTCCCATCTGGATATGCATATAAATAGGCTTATTTTCATTATTACGGATATCAAATTACCAAGATTAATTGTCATTTTATATCACTAGGAGGCGCAGATTTTGGAAGAAATTTTTGCGCACATTTATCAAGGGAGGCAAATATTGGAGCTGGACAACTCTTCATTTTTATCAATCAAGGAAAAATTTGGAGGATAATTTAACTAAGTTGGTAGATGACTTGTTTAGAGTCATCTTTAAGTTGAAGAAGAAAATGGGACAACAAAGAAAAAGAAAAAATGCATCTCAACAAAAATTGTCAAAAGAAGAAGAAAAAAAGAGGCATGAACAAAACTTGAAAAATTATCATAGAAAGAAACAAGATACATGCTTGTTTCTCCTCTCTCTCTCTCAAGTGTGTGTTTAAAATTGTATGTGCATACATTTTGCATTGGCTTTCTTATTAAAATTAGAAATGTTTAATGTGACCGAACAACACAATACACCCCAACTTAAAGGAAATGTGCTCCTTAAAACTAAGGAAACCGTTGTACATTAAGTCCATTCCTATAAAGAGCCTTACCCTTTATCTTTTTGCAAGTGAGTACCTTTTGTTTTAATGTTTTAAGTCAAATGCATTATCATTGTTGAGTGTTAAAATCTACACAGTTTCTCTTTACTTTGTTCATGAAGAAAATGATAGTGTACTTCAATACATGCTTAGTTCTCCAATGAAACCTTAAATTTTGTGCCCCTCACTATGCCACTTTGATTTTCATAATTTTTTCAACCACATTAATTATTTTATGGCTTTGCAAATTCCTGTATATTCTAACTTTGCACTTTGAAAGCAACCATTATTTTTTCTTAATTATTCATGAAACTACCTTCATGTATACAATGAGCAACATTCTAATGTTGATATTTGGTGATCAATATCCCTATCAATCTACATTGCAACATCTAATTAGCTTAAGATTTTTCTAAACTCCCATTGAATTTAATCTAATGATCAATAGTTCCTTTTAAAAAATATTTTTTAAATATTTTAATAAATGCCCAATTCTAAGCTCTAGAATTATTTGAAAATTAGAACTCAAATTATACTTAAAGCCAATGCAATGTGAGGTTTTCTAGAGAATAACACATGTATACATCAAACCTCAAGCTATATGGTGCCAAAGAATAATTATTTTATTTTCATCACTTCAATGTTCTCAAATTATTTTTATGTTTTATGCTCTAGGGATTCCTCAAGTTGGAATCGAGCCAAATCTAGATATTGGATCAAATGAATCCATTGAAGAACACATTTACCTTGAAGTTAGGGAGGAGACCCAAGTTCTAACAATGCTTGTTGGAGAGGGGTCAAGATCACTTCCTTCTACTGGTATGGATGAGCATATAGAACTAGCAAACAAACTCCTCTCACTTATAGCATCATGTTTTATTGAAGTTTGTTTGCTTGCATACATAAACTTCACTTATATAACATCATCTCTCACTTTTGTTTGCAAAATATTTTGTGACATGTAGGAAGGACTCAACAAGCAAGAAGTTTTCATGCTCAAGTCGAGCCAAATCTAGACATTGGATCAAATGAATCCGCTCAAGAATGCATGGTCCTTGAAGATAGGGAGGAGGCACAAGTTCAAACAATGCATGTTGGAGAGGGGTCAGGATCACTTCCTCCTACTGGTATGGATGAGCATATAAAACTAGTCGAGAAGGTGAGGAAACAAATTTCTCATAGAAATTTAGATCATTTACTTGAAATGGATATGGAGAAATTGAAATATTATGCCAACCAGCCTTATAATAAGAGAAAGAGGTCAATGACTAAATCTGTAAATGGAATGATCAATGATCATTTCAATCGTCTTGATACACTTGAAAAAACCCAATTGTTATCACGTTTACTTCTTCGTGATGAGCTCAAAGAGTCATTACAATTGTTGGGTGTACATTCGACATCAAATAAGAAGAAACACATGGGATTACAAAAGGATATTGTTCAAAATGTTAAAAAGGGTTTAGTTTCCATTGGGAAAGGATCTCGATTAGTGGATAAGGCCACTACAAGAAGGGTGATGCTGACATCTATTGTACATCAAGATATAGCAAGAAAAAGAAAAATGTCTACACTTTCAACTGAAATTGGTTATAGTAGAACCACATTGATAAAATATGAGAAAAAGAGAGTTTTTGGATGAGAGTTTAGAAGGCAATTGGGCAATTATATGTAGAGCTCCCCGTTCTGACAAGATTGAAGATGTTGTTAGGAACTTGGTCTCAGGTTTTTGGCATGATCAAACTTGTCCATCATCAAATACTAGAGATGTTATGAGACACAGGATTGGACCTAGTATTTATGAAAATCATATCAAACATTGGCTAGACATAACACAATTTGAGATGTATATGAACTTTTGTAATGCATATCCTCATATAATGATTGGGAAAACATTGTTTCAAAGTTTAAAGCCATATTATGTGAAGATAAACAAGTTTTTTGAAACTTGTTGTTGTCGTTATCATATTGAATTTGATCTCTACTATCAGGTGTTTCGAAAGATGAGAGAAGAAAGATGTGGGTTTCAAAATAAACCTCCTAAATAGGCAAGTTTGTTCATAAACTCTATATTATGTGATCATGAAAATGGACCTCAAATAAATTGCATAAAAGGAATTTGTGAGACATGTGGAAATTTGGCTAAATTTCCTTCAAGAATTGAGGATACTGACCTAACAAAGACAGTAAATTGCCAGAGGTAAGTATTATTTTTAGAGAGTTTATTTGTTCCTAATTCTCATAGATTGTTATTTGATTCTCTCTTTGATGTAATGTTTCATTGATCAAGGTGGTTTATTAGTTATTCACATATTTTACTCATTACGTACAAGTATGTAAAGTTGCAAACAAATTTTGGGAAAGAATCCACAAGGTTGAATCCATGTAGAAGAGGAGATTCCCATTGGAAAATTTATGGAAGATTTTTGAAAATTGATACGACCATACATACATCATTCCTTTTTTGCTAAGTGGCAAGCACAACAATTCCAAACATTGAGAGATACTTTCCCATGTGGAACAGTTTTATCAGCAGTTGACTATGCAGAAAATTACTCCTTTGTACATAGAAAGGAGATTCAATCAGAGTATTACTTTTCAAAGCAGATCACTATTATGGTTCATGTGTGTTATCGACATGCACAATTATAATTGGATGGTGTTGAGAGTACAAATGAAGAACAAGCCATTAAGAAGGAATACCACTTTTATATTAGTGATGATAAAGAGCATGACACACTTTTTGTCCAACATTGCTTTACAATATTTTTTGAGAATTTGAGAAGCAAGGGTGTAAAATTTGAAAATAATTTTGTATGGTCGGATGGATGTGTGGCACAATTCAAATCTTCATGGCCATTCTATGCACTTTGTAGATATCATAAAATCTACAAAATACATGTTTCCAAGGAGTTTTTTGAGAGTGGGCATGGAAAGGGTGAGCATGATGGAGCAGAGCTTGCATCAAACAAGCTTTAAGAAAGCATCAAATGAGTTATTATCCAAGATCGCCTAGACAATGCACATGATGTTGAATGGTGCAAGAAATACTTTGTATCAAATGTGGTCGGTACAACTTCAAGAACAAACCAACACATTCCACATAGTGTGTTTTGGGAGATATCAGGTATGTATAAATTACATTCAATCAAAAATTTGAATTTATTTAAATTTAATATATATATACATATTTGTTCACATAAGTTTTTGTTGTACATATGTATCTCGGTGTGGATAGAAGATTGATGTATGGATGCAAGAGGGTAGAAAAAACAAGATCTT